>CAWLAL010000132.1:56093-158284 GCA_963854785.1 Vaccinium vitis-idaea | reverse complement strand
CCTCTGGGGGGAGCCATTGGTACTCCACCAGCACATCCACTGAACCCAGTTCTGTTCTAATGTGGATGGTAGAAGGAAGATCTGAATCTGCATCAACTTCTATGCATATTCGTGCAAAATCGAACCTTTGTTGTTTGGCAGTGGCCAAATCAACATGAAGAGGTTTTCCTAAGGTACTTGCTATACGACTCAGGGGTTCCTCTGTCCAAAATTCTAGAGGGAGTTTATGTAATTTCACCCATGCAGGGATTGTGGGGGGTGGGGCAGCAGAGGGGATCAACAGTCTCTCCCACTCTTTGAGGACCAAATACCGTCTGGAGAAAAAGTATGGACCCCCCTCCATAACTTTGTTTTTAGACTCCTCATCCTGGAACTCAAAGAAGTAGCAGGGGCCAACTTGCTTGATCTTGATGTTACCATAGTCTTTTCAGACTCTCCTGGCTGTTGCACTTAATAGGGGAAAAGCCATTTTCCCATCTAGAAAGTATCCAATGAGGCAGTGACCCCACTTTTTATCATCCATGTGGTGTTCTTCTAATTCAACTGAGGCTTCTATGCTTTGTTTGAGGTCAGGGAAGTGAGTTAATTTCATACCTTTACTAGGACCTTGTGCTTTGAAGAGGGCTCCCCAATCCTTGATCTTAGGCTTAGGGGGATGATCGGCCACATGAACAGAATCTGGAGTAGAGGCATAAGGATCAACCAAATCCCCTCTGATATCAAATTCTACTGGTTCATTTGAGGTAGCTTGTTTGTCTTGAGCATCATGTAACTGGTTCTTCAGTTCAGTAAGTTGAACATTGACTCCAGTTTTCTTCATCTCGTCTTCAAGTGAATGGATCAATGCGGACACACGGTCCTTGCTGATGACACTATCCGTAGCCCTCTGGAAAACCTCCTGAAGCTTACGGCTGGGGCTGGTTTTGATAGGGCTAATGGGGCTGAGAGATGAAGATGGTGATTTGGGATTCCCTGTAGTGGACTAGATTTCGGTGGGTTAGAGGCATCACAAACCAACTGGGTAGGGGTAGAAGAATCAACGGTGAGACTCGGTTGAAAGGTAGATCTAGGTTTGGTTCGTTGTGGGTACACATTAGATTGAACGAAGTTAGGCTTTGGGGTATAATGGAGATCGGTAGCTTCAGGTGGGGTATCTCTTACCTCGGGACACAGCTCTGAGTATGTTTGAGGAGTGGCCACGTAGACCTCCGAATTAGGGTTTAGCATAGAACTTGGAGTAGATCGTGAGTTGAAGATACTTCGTTGCTTCATGCGAACTTCGTGTGAGTCGACTGATTTGAGCCCTAGGCCTTGCACCATTGTGTTTGATCCATCTCCCTTGTCTGAAACATGAGGATCCAGTTCGTGGAGAACCAGATCGCGTTAATCGCCTAAGGTGGAGTTTCTCTCTCTAACTTTCCCCATTTAAAACTTCCCATTTGAATTAAGGGACCAGATATGTTGATCCTCCATATCCCCACTGGGTATAGGGATGGAAAGAAGACTGTCCCTAATTTCATTGAGGTCAAATGTCTGAGTATTGGGAAAGGCCCATGATGAACCTCTAATGATGCAAGAGACCTTGGCATCCGTTGGAATCCCAGAATCATATATAGCTCTGTGGCCATACCTATGTTCAAGAGGTCCAAGAGTGGACCAATTATCATACCATAGGGAGGTAGATTTACCATTCCCAATGGAAACCTTGATGTGGGGGTGTACAATGGATCTGAGCTTGAGAATTTTCCTCCACACCCATTTGGTGTACCTTTGTTGTCCACCAAATTGAAGCATGTTGACTGCAAGCCAATGATAGATAAAATCACATCAAGAACTAAAAGTTGGACTAATAGGGATTTGACATATGTTGGTAGGGTCCAGCTGATTAAAAATGTGCTATTTTCTATGCAAACTTATTGGTCCTCCCTCTTTATACTGCCCAAGAAAGTCATTAAGGAGGTTGAGACCATACTAAGATCCTTTCTCTGGTCTGGTCCTGACCTCAAGAAGACTGGGCTAAAGTTGCTTGGGAGCACTTGTGTTGTCCTAAGCAGGAAGGTGGATTAGGCTTTAAGTCTATTTATATTTGGAATAAGGCGGCCATTGCTAAGCACATCTGGTTCCTTATCTCTGGTGGGGAACAATCTATGTGGTGCCAGTGGGTTAAATCATATTTACTCAAGGGGAGAAGTTTTTGGGACGTTAAGATGCCCAGCTCGCCATCATGGGTTTGGAGGAAGCTTCTCAATCTTAGACCTCTTGTGCACCTCCACATTAAAGTTGCCATTGGCAATGGAAGATCTACATCTTTGTGGCATGATAATTGGCATCCTCTTGGTCCCATTGCAAGTAAGTATGGGCATAGAGTCATTTATGATTCTGGGATTGCCAAGAATGCCACTGTGTCTGCCTTTATTCAAAGTTCTGAGTGGCGTCTCCCTATTTCCCAAACCTTAGAACTCAATGAGCTTAGGAATAATATCACCTCTATCCCCAATCCTAATCAGGATGTTGAGGATCATCATGTATGGTCTCTAAGTTCTAATGGTAAGTTCACAATATCTTCCTTTTGGAATGAACTCAAAATACAGTACCCCCAAGACAACAGACTCTATACTGGTGACAGATTGGTCTTGTTTGGTACCATTTCTGTCTCCTGTTGTAGTTTTTGTTCAGGAGTGGAGACTCGTGATCACTTGTTTTTCAACTGTCCATTCACCTCCCTAGTGTGGCTTGAGATACTTGCCTATATCAATTTAAATTGGCCATCTAGATCCTGGGCAGATTGGATCAATCAAATTTCAAGTATTAGAGGCAAAACAATCAAAACTTTGATTACCAAACTTATGTTCACAACTACAGTTTATCAAATTTGGATTGAAAGAAATGCTCGTAAATTCCAAAATGCATCATGCACTTTGCCCATTGTGGTGAGCAAGATTCATTCACTGGTGCGGTATAGACTTTTGTCCAAGGACAAACTTCCCCAAGGGCACCAATCACAATTGTTGTTAGCTAAGTGGGGGATTAACTGAATTTTCATATGTTTTATACAGTATCTTGCAGGGTATTGTGGTTGAAGGTCTACCATCATCTCCTGTTAAGGATCACAGGTGGCACCTTTTGTTCTATGTACTGCGGGGCATCCCATTGGGTACTGCTGTGAGTTTATTGAGCTCCATCTCTCTGCTGCTGTTATTCCTTGCTGCTGCGGAGATCTGTCTACGTATATGCTCAATCCAGGTTATGAGCGAGTTACATTGTACTGTTTATTCCTTGCATATCCATTAATCTGTCTATTCCTTGCATCTTTGATATCTTGTGGGTTGCAAGGGCTGTTGCAATCTGCCATTTATATATTCAGTACAAGGGCTGTTGTACTGAATAGTCACACGGGTTGTTTGTATATAGCATGTCTGCCATAGTTACTGCTGCATTGTGCTTTTCGATTATGATTACTTCATATTCAACAGTATGCTATTCTAACTTCATATACCATAGGTTGCTTACACTGAACACAGTACACTATTTTTTGGATAAAAAACACAGTACATTGTTGAACTTCATTATGGTTTTAATGCTTGTATGTGGACTACCATGCTTGGGCAGAGCTGTCGTGTATTCATGATCTTGTATTGCTCACTACCTTAGATGTTGGAGAATGCCCATGACCAGATTTGCATGCCCATGGTCTCTTACTTGTTCTGGACAGGTTCTGTCCATTTTTGGACAGATTCTGTTATTATGTTGTGGCAATTCGGTTGCAAGAACCAAGCTTAAACATATTGACTGTAAAGCCATGATTAGTGACGTAAGCATGGAACTTCTCTTTCTAGCGATTTGGGCGTCTCCTTCTCCTTCCTGGTGTTAACCCTAGTTATGATGGAAGTTTCACCTGCTTCAAGTATGGGAGATGGCTCGAATATAGCCGAAGGGCTGGGGATGCAAGCAATCGATTCACAGGAGCTCCGTAAGAAGCAAAGAGGGGTTACTCAACCTCATACCAGTTCGCGTTTTGAGCGATCTTCAACTTCAAGGGGTTCGAAGGACAACACTTCCACTCCTCAAAATTTCTTCGATCTATGCCCTTATAATAGTGACACCCCTGTTGCTGCAGGTACTCCTCTTTACTCACCGAAACCCTATTTTGGTCAATCCGATGTGTACCCACAAAGATCTGGTCCTAAACCGAACAACCCTACCAACCTCCTACAGCTCCCAAACCCTAACCCAGTAAGACCTTCCAACCTCCACTACCTCCACTACTCTGATCATTCAGTTAGCCCTAACTCTAAAACCCCTCTCAATGGCAAAACCCAACTGATTCAATCTTCAGATGCCGATGGGGCCCAAAGAGTTCAAGTCAATGACCTCGTGTTTGGCTCTCATAGCCCTACGAAATCAGAAACTAGTCCATCTCGTAAACTTCAAAGAGTGTTTCAGGAAGAGGGGGTTAGAATGGACAGAGCAGATCGATTGGCCTCTCTGGTCAACTCTATTGAAGGGGAAATGCTCAGTTCAGGTATTAATGTAAGCTTCTCTAAGTTCAAGGAGCACCTCATACAACTTCAAGAAGTAGGAGCAGAGCCATATAGTTTTGATATTGAAGGGGATTTTGTCTCAGTTCCGGATGAAAAGGAGCCAACTCATGTACCAGAGACCAAGTCATTTTGTAGTTCTAAGGAAATAAACAACCACCTCAAGCTAAAAAATGGTCTGCCCTTTTCAAAGCTCAAGCCCCATCCAAGTCGATGCGGTTAGAGCATTACCCAGAATTTCAAAAGGGAAGGAATGCATATGTTAGTTTTGATGAGACTCAGCTCGATGAAGGAGTTGGTATGCATTGTCTAGTGGGGCATTTTCTGGATGGGAAAATGTCGTTACCCCTTCTTACTGCCACGGCTCGTGCGGTATGGAAAGACCATGGCAAGTTCTCTGTTAAGCAGTTAGGCTCTTGCTACTTATTCGAGTTTGAGGATGAAGAGTCCAAGATGGCGGTGCTGCAAGGGGGACCATACTTCTTTTCCCGTAGGTACCTCGTTTTGAAGGAATGGAAGAAGATGTTGGTTCCAGATAAAATCCATCCCTCCACCATTCCTGTATGGGTCAAGCTGCACAAACTTCCTTTGGAATTTTGGACGCACGTTGGGTTCAGTAAGATAGCAAGCGCAGTCGGTAAACCCATCCATGTAGATGTAGCTACTGCAAACAGGAGACGTCTGGACTTTGCGCGTATTTGTGTTGAGATTAGCGCAGAGGATGAACTTCCAAGTGATATCACCATTTCGGTTGGTGATGATTCTATAATGGTTGGGGTGGAATACCAATGGCTTCCCCCGAAGTGCGAGAAATGCAAAGTATTTGGACACTCTTGTAATCCTAAACCTGCTCCCAAACCAACCAACAATAGGGAGGATTGGATAGTGGTGGGTAAAGGGAAGCAAACTTCTACAGAATCGAAGGTTAACATGCAGGATTCAGTACCTAACTCATTGCCTGGGCAAGTGAATCAGGTAACTCCCCTCTCTAGCACTCTACCACAGCAACCCGTAACCCAGTTTGGGGCAGAAAACACTTTGGTGCCCCCCAATGGTCCAGAAGCATTCAAATGTCCCATTAATGCAGGGCTTGTTAGCAGCATAGCTTCAGGCTCATCTTCCTCCCTTTCCCCTAAACTACAATCACCCCATTCCGGCTTTAAACCACCAAATCCTGATGATTCAGAGGAGGGTGCTCCTCAGACCTTTACCCCTAACAGCAGAGATAAGAGTGACCAGGCTGGAAAGATTTTGAGCTGGGATTGGCACACATCATCCCAGATCTGCCTGGTGAAGGGGCAATTGAAAAATAGATGATCATGGGATTCCTCTGCAAGACAGAAGGAACAACAGGAGGAGTTTTTCAAGCCAAAGAGAACAAGTCTATCCTCAGTGGATAACCTGTTTTGAATGGCAAGCCAGGATATCAAACTACATCTAGGGATGTGAGAAGGGAACCACACAATATGATTCCAATCAATGATGGGAAATTTGGTCCTCAGATGCTTCCACAGAGAGGATATAGAGAATAATCCATCATTGGTGAGTGTCCATCTGTAGGAATCCACATTAGGAGGCAAATGGGGGTTAAGGGCAGGGAGATGAGCTCTGATCTCATTCATCTCCCAAGTTTGAGTGACAGGGAAGGACCATTGATTGGGAGTATTCAGGATGGTAGAGACAGAGGCATCATCTGGCAGCCCTGAATCATAGACCACACGGCTACCAAAATGCTCAACAAGAGGGCCAAAATGATGCCAATTGTCATACCACAGAGAAATATTGGAACCATTTCCAACTTGATATTTGATAAATGGTTGGATGAGAGGGCGAAGTTGGAGCAATTTCCTCCAAGTCTAGGAAGGGCTAGAGGGAATTTTGACCTTCCAAAAACTTCGCCCTTTGAGTAAATAGGACTTCACCCATTGACACCACATGGACTGCTCTCCACCAGAGATAAGGAACCATATGTGCTTGGCCATGGCAGCCTTATTCCAAACTTGAAGGGATTTAAACCCAACACCACCTTCTTTCCTTGGGGAACAAAGGTGATCCCATGACACTTTGTTAGAAATAATAAAATCTCACTTTTTGGTCTAGTGGAGCACAAAATAAAAGAGGTAAATTGTTCAAGGGTCATTAAATCCATGTTTCCATTTTGGTCATATGTTCATAATTTTGTTAATGCTCCAAGTGGTAGGCTCTGTGTGGTATGGGACCCAACTGTACTTAATGTGAGTGTTCTAAATCAATCAAGTCAAGCTATCCATTGTCAAGTCCAGTCTATGGCTGCCGATCTTAAGTTTTTGGCCACATTTATCTATGGCTCTAACCTCCATATGGAGAGAAGAGACCTCTGGAACGATTTAACTAGTTGGAAAACTTCTGATCCCTGGATTATCCTTGGGGATTTTAATGCTATTAGATTTCAGCACGAGAAATTTGGTCATGTTCAACCTCTTTTTTGTGTGGTGTTTCTCTCTCCTCTGATAGATGGGAGAGAAACACCTCTAGAACACTTTGTAGCCATTTGGCTTTAGCTTTCCCAATTTTCTTTTCTCTTTCTTTTCTTTCTTTCGTTTTTCTTTTCCTCCTGGGGTATGCCCCTTGTAGGCTGTACATCCGGTTATCCCCTTTTTATTTCAAGCTATTTTACCCAAAAAAATAAATAAAAATCGGTTGCTGCGGCAGCTGCTGCCCCTAGGCCAAGGCTGTTGCCATGGTTGTAGCACCCGAACTCACATTCTACCATGTTGTTAGTGACTGCCACTCCATTGATCCAATATTCTGCCAATTGGTCCATTGATCTTTCATTTTACGATGCATTTGTTCCAATATTCACCTGGGATGTCATCTTTTCAAACGAAATTCTGCCAAATTTTGTAATGTCCATATGCTTGGGCATCATTGATAGGTGACCCACATATTGATTCAGCCTAGCCATGGGGGGATGTCCCTGGCAATGTTTGAACCCCTTCTGGGAGGGGGCCTCCTCCCGCCACCTATCACTGGGGGGTTGTCCCAGTGTAATACTAGGCTCTCAGCCATCCTCATATCGATTAGTGCCTTGCTAGCTTCACAAGGTGGTCATCTTAAATTCTTAGGCAATATGTTGGGCCAGGAAGTTCGAATGGTGAGATTCGAGTGGTTTTGTCCATTTCACGCTTGTACCCCAGATGGGTTTTCCAGTTACATCCATATCCACGTCTGTGGGTCTTCCTCAAAATGCAAGGATTGAAGGAATACAAACAACGTGCTGTAGATTTGGGTTCAGATTCTAGTATTGCAGTTGTTCGTACTCGCGCAACAGTTCTCTTTCATTATGTGTCGATGGTGTCACGGTGGAAGAGGTAATACCATTGTGGATCCTGGCGCTGAGGTACTTCTAAGGCAGTGTTGGAACTGGATTTATTTCTTATGCGATTGTTTCTATTCCTTTAAGATTATTTGCGTTCATTTGCGGCTATTCCTTTGTTGGGACTGCTATAGTTGTTCTTTTCTTAGTTTAAGTATGGTTCGGATTCATAGGTTTAAACCAGAAATTCGATTGGATGTTGTGAAAATCTGTGTTTCTGTTTCACCAAAAATTTGGGTTCTTTTTTTTTTTGGGGTAATTCAGCTTGAAATTAAAAGGGATTAAGCGAATATACAACCTACAAGGGGCATACCCCAGGGAGGACAAAACGAAAATAAAGAAAAGAAAAGAAAAAAATGCGTACTCCCCGGCACAACCCGCCGGGGTGGGCAATTTGGTGGTCCTAGCACAACCAGCTAGGATAGGAATAAAATGGACAAAAATTAATAGGCACAAAGGCCAATTATTGATTTTCGGCGCAAAGGCCACCGCTTGGGTTTTGACGTGAGTGCCGTATGCGTGGGTCCCATTGGACCTGTTGAGATTTCTCGAATTGACCAAAAATTACACAGTGAGTGGCCCTCTTTCCATTGAGCTTTTAACCATTGAAATATGGGATGTTTTGATAGGACAAAGTGATGTCCTCGAGATGGTTTGAAATGATGAACCAAAGGCAGCAACTTTGCTAATTACACTTTAAGGAACAATAGACTTCAAAGGTGATCGAGGTAAAACAGAAGTCTAAAATAATGAAGACCCCTTCTCTCTCTAGGCGACCAAAACCCTAGCTGATGGCTTGGGAATCAAGGTTATTGATTCCATTCAGGTTCACAAGAATCGACAACAGACTCAAGTTCAGCACCCTCAACAATCCAATGTGTACCCTCAGAGACGATCTGATTCGGACTACAGTCCCACGAAGTTTTCTCCTTGCAAGAATCCTAGCCTCCAACCTAACATCAACCTCGATTCTTCAATCTATAACCCTAAGTCAGGAAATCACACCGATCCAAAGCATCCTCAGCCTATTCGGAATGTCCAAAACCCTAAACAGGTGAAGGATCTCACTAATCCACAACTACCCACGATTATCTCAAACCCTAACCCACTTTCTATGGAAGTAGACCTCGATCTCATTACCAGCATGTGGACGGCCCACCGAGATTGTGCGAAAAAGATTGTGTTTGTTTGAGTCGCCACCCGGATTTAAGGTCTGAACCCGAGAAACCGATAAAAACATGACTCATTTGCCCATTTGAAAAAGATTTCACTGATCATGGCGGAACCAAAGATTTCTCGGATTCGGGGGTTTGGTTACGAGAGGGGAAGGGTTTTACGGCACCCCTCTCGCCCGGTCCGTGAACCGGTCTCTACTCGATATTTTGTGGGATTTTAGAAATATTTGAAATTCAATTTATTCATATAAACAGGGAATTGGGGACGAGAATCACGTAAACAGCAAGAAAACACAAAATGTAAATCTAAAGTGGATGCTTGTGCACATGATTTATATGAGAAACGATGATGATAATAAAGTGAAATGATACAAATATTTACAAGGAATAATAAATTACAGAAACTACACAACAATTTCAGGAATTTTATGAACATGAGACCTAATTAAACTGCTTCACAAACTGGATCCCAGAATAGGGATTGAACGCTCAAACCAATGATGTTGAGCGCTCAACCTCTTCAACCAGTTTGAGCGCTCAAGGCCCCTGAATTGAGCGCTCAAACCAATTCTTGGCCTCTGTGAAATTACACTTTTAACAACTTCTTTTTGAGATCAAACATTCATCAAGGGTTTTCCAGGAGAAACAAATAAGAATAAACTGATCGATCTCTTAAAGAAAGATGAAAAGGGTATAATTTCAATGAATTAACAAAGAAATGTTTGAAAGTGGAGGAATAAGGGAGGAATCCAGGTCCTGAACACAACGACAATAACTCACGCACACAATTAATATGCTAAATCATGGTCCATCATCGAAACGACAAACAATCAGCAAACTGCCCAAGAACAGCTTGAGCGCTTAAGTCAATGACATTGAGCGCTCAAGCCATAATCTGGCTCTTTGATTTTTGACCTTTAAACAAGTTTTTAACACCTCTTCAAGATCACAAATATACAGGTTAAAGATGTTTGAAGTGGAACAGTCACTGTTTTACTCTTAACTATGAGATTTTCAAAGGTTTTGATGTTGGATCATCATAAAATGGTTAACTTGTACCCATGCATATGATTTTGAAGTAGAAATAAGCTGTTTTGAGAATGATGTGAACATACTTAACCATTTAAAAAACCAAGAGAAAGCACAAAAATCAGCAAAACAGTGACTGACCCAGAGCTGGGTTTGAGCGCTCAAGGTCAGAGGCTTGAGCGCTCAACCCCTGCTAAAACTGCAGATTTTGAAACTGTTTTTTAAATAACTTTTAGACCTTTGTGAGTCCAATGCAAGTATAAAGAACTTGCTTGGACTCACTGGTCTTCCTCAGAAGAACCAAAACAGTGAAGTTTTCACATTTTGACTACCTTTAGAAAATGATCGTGGCTTGAGCTCGGTTTCTGGCTTGAGAGTGGTTAATTCCAGACGTTTTGGTTAGTGTTGTGGATGAATAAGACAATGTATGTGGTTGATTGATGATAAAGGGACGAATTCTGGATTTGAAAGGTGGTTTTTGCCGATGGTTTTGATGGTGGGTGAGTGGTTTTGTAGAGAGAGAGAGAGATGATTGTTTTCTGGATGGTTTCAGAGAGATGGTGTGTGAGAATTCGTCCTCCTTCAAACCAGGGGTGCTAGGTGGTTTTATAGAGTGAGTGGGAGGGAAGAGAAGAGAGAGAAAAAGTGGGTTTTGTATTTTAGAAGTATTTTTGGTGTATATTTGGAGTTAGTGGAGTACATTGTACGTATAAGGATCGTACAAGATCATCCCCAGACGCTCCCATGCAGGAAATCTCATGATGAGATACTCTGCAAGTTGCTGACTGGATCAGAGTTGAGCGCTCAAAGCCATGGGCTTGAGCGCTCAAGGTGCTTCTCAAGGGTTTGAGCGCTCAAGGCTCTTGGTGGCAGATTGATGGTTTGGCTTGGTTCAACAATGCTTGGGTTGGTTTGGGATATTTTGTTTGTTTGGGTAGTGTTTGGTTGATTTTGATCAAACTCAAGTCATTCTCACAAGTTCCAGGTAATCATGATCGGTCCGTTTCATCATCGGGGATGCTCGAGCGCATCTCGGGTTCAAAATCGGGGTGTCTACAGTTGCCCCTCTTGGATGAGACTCGATGCCATTGATTTGGTATGAGTGACGTCCAAGATATAGACAAACCGATTCATTCCCCGTGATACATCTCAAGCTGCAAAGGAAAACATTTAAAGAACAAACGGTCGCGCTCTGCGAGCTGCCTACGTACCCCATTGTAGGGATCAGACCAGCGTAGTTCTGAGGGTTGATTGAAAATACTTTAACCAATAAACAAACATCAACAGGTCCAAGACCTTCGAATGATTTAAACAAACACTAGGTTTTCAACATGATTCAAACGGGCACAAAGCCCTTAAAGAAAATGATTTTAAACGGGCATAAAGTCCTCAAAAGGATTTAAACGAGCACGTGGCTCTCAGACCGCAGTCAAAACACTTCGCGTACACGCTAACGCGAAGCATGATTGGTGAACTATGATTTAAACGAGCACGTGGCTCTCAGATCGCAGTCAAAACACTTCGCGTCTACGCTATCGCGAAACATGATTGGTGAACTATGATTTAAACGAGCACGTGGCTCTCAGACCGCAGTCAAAACACTTCGCGCCTACGCTATCGCGAAACATGCATGCACAACACGTCTTGATTGATTAACACGGTCTAGCGCGACCAACTACTGAGATTTAGATCCTCAGATCAACATGCGTTCGATTGATTGGGACTAATGAGTCCAAGGTACGCTAACAAATCACAAGGGGTAATTCAGCTTGAAATTAAAAGGGATTAAGCGAATATACAACCTACAAGGGGCATACCCCAGGGAGGACAAAACGAAAATAAAGAAAAGAAAAGAAAAAAATGCGTACTCCCCGGCACAACCCGCCGGGGTGGGCAATTTGGTGGTCCTAGCACAACCAGCTAGGATAGGAATAAAATGGACAAAAATTAATAGGCACAAAGGCCAATTATTGATTTTCGGCGCAAAGGCCACCGCTTGGGTTTTGACGTGAGTGCCGTATGCGTGGGTCCCATTGGACCTGTTGAGATTTCTCGAATTGACCAAAAATTACACAGTGAGTGGCCCTCTTTCCATTGAGCTTTTAACCATTGAAATATGGGATGTTTTGATAGGACAAAGTGATGTCCTCGAGATGGTTTGAAATGATGAACCAAAGGCAGCAACTTTGCTAATTACACTTTAAGGAACAATAGACTTCAAAGGTGATCGAGGTAAAACAGAAGTCTAAAATAATGAAGACCCCTTCTCTCTCTAGGCGACCAAAACCCTAGCTGATGGCTTGGGAATCAAGGTTATTGATTCCATTTAGGTTCACAAGAATCGACAACAGACTCAAGTTCAGCACCCTCAACAATCCAATGTGTACCCTCAGAGACGATCTGATTCGGACTACAGTCCCACGAAGTTTTCTCCTTGCAAGAATCCTAGCCTCCAACCTAACATCAACATCGATTCTTCAATCTATAACCCTAAGTCAGGAAATCACACCGATCCAAAGCATCCTCAGCCTATTCGGAATGTCCAAAACCCTAAACAGGTGAAGGATCTCACTAATCCACAACTACCCACGATTATCTCAAACCCTAACCCACTTTCTATGGAAGTAGACCTCGATCTCATTACCAGCATGTGGACGGCCCACCGAGATTGTGCGAAAAAGATTGTGTTTGTTTGAGTCGCCACCCGGATTTAAGGTCTGAACCCGAGAAACCGATAAAAACATGACTCATTTGCCCATTTGAAAAAGATTTCACTGATCATGGCGGAACCAAAGATTTCTCGGATTCGGGGGTTTGGTTACGAGAGGGGAAGGGTTTTACGGCACCCCTCTCGCCCGGTCCGTGAACCGGTCTCTACTCGATATTTTGTGGGATTTTAGAAATATTTGAAATTCAATTTATTCATATAAACAGGGAATTGGGGACGAGAATCACGTAAACAGCAAGAAAACACAAAATGTAAATCTAAAGTGGATGCTTGTGCACATGATTTATATGAGAAACGATGATGATAATAAAGTGAAATGATACAAATATTTACAAGGAATAATAAATTACAGAAACTACACAACAATTTCAGGAATTTTATGAACATGAGACCTAATTAAACTGCTTCACAAACTGGATCCCAGAATAGGGATTGAACGCTCAAACCAATGATGTTGAGCGCTCAACCTCTTCAACCAGTTTGAGCGCTCAAGGCCCCTGAATTGAGCGCTCAAACCAATTCTTGGCCTCTGTGAAATTACACTTTTAACAACTTCTTTTTGAGATCAAACATTCATCAAGGGTTTTCCAGGAGAAACAAATAAGAATAAACTGATCGATCTCTTAAAGAAAGATGAAAAGGGTATAATTTCAATGAATTAACAAAGAAATGTTTGAAAGTGGAGGAATAAGGGAGGAATCCAGGTCCTGAACACAACGACAATAACTCACGCACACAATTAATATGCTAAATCATGGTCCATCATCGAAACGACAAACAATCAGCAAACTGCCCAAGAACAGCTTGAGCGCTTAAGTCAATGACATTGAGCGCTCAAGCCATAATCTGGCTCTTTGATTTTTGACCTTTAAACAAGTTTTTAACACCTCTTCAAGATCACAAATATACAGGTTAAAGATGTTTGAAGTGGAACAGTCACTGTTTTACTCTTAACTATGAGATTTTCAAAGGTTTTGATGTTGGATCATCATAAAATGGTTAACTTGTACCCATGCATATGATTTTGAAGTAGAAATAAGCTGTTTTGAGAATGATGTGAACATACTTAACCATTTAAAAAACCAAGAGAAAGCACAAAAATCAGCAAAACAGTGACTGACCCAGAGCTGGGTTTGAGCGCTCAAGGTCAGAGGCTTGAGCGCTCAACCCCTGCTAAAACTGCAGATTTTGAAACTGTTTTTTAAATAACTTTTAGACCTTTGTGAGTCCAATGCAAGTATAAAGAACTTGCTTGGACTCACTGGTCTTCCTCAGAAGAACCAAAACAGTGAAGTTTTCACATTTTGACTACCTTTAGAAAATGATCGTGGCTTGAGCTCGGTTTCTGGCTTGAGAGTGGTTAATTCCAGACGTTTTGGTTAGTGTTGTGGATGAATAAGACAATGTATGTGGTTGATTGATGATAAAGGGACGAATTCTGGATTTGAAAGGTGGTTTTTGCCGATGGTTTTGATGGTGGGTGAGTGGTTTTGTAGAGAGAGAGAGAGATGATTGTTTTCTGGATGGTTTCAGAGAGATGGTGTGTGAGAATTCGTCCTCCTTCAAACCAGGGGTGCTAGGTGGTTTTATAGAGTGAGTGGGAGGGAAGAGAAGAGAGAGAAAAAGTGGGTTTTGTATTTTAGAAGTATTTTTGGTGTATATTTGGAGTTAGTGGAGTACATTGTACGTATAAGGATCGTACAAGATCATCCCCAGACGCTCCCATGCAGGAAATCTCATGATGAGATACTCTGCAAGTTGCTGACTGGATCAGAGTTGAGCGCTCAAAGCCATGGGCTTGAGCGCTCAAGGTGCTTCTCAAGGGTTTGAGCGCTCAAGGCTCTTGGTGGCAGATTGATGGTTTGGCTTGGTTCAACAATGCTTGGGTTGGTTTGGGATATTTTGTTTGTTTGGGTAGTGTTTGGTTGATTTTGATCAAACTCAAGTCATTCTCACAAGTTCCAGGTAATCATGATCGGTCCGTTTCATCATCGGGGATGCTCGAGCGCATCTCGGGTTCAAAATCGGGGTGTCTACAGTTGCCCCTCTTGGATGAGACTCGATGCCATTGATTTGGTATGAGTGACGTCCAAGATATAGACAAACCGATTCATTCCCCGTGATACATCTCAAGCTGCAAAGGAAAACATTTAAAGAACAAACGGTCGCGCTCTGCGAGCTGCCTACGTACCCCATTGTAGGGATCAGACCAGCGTAGTTCTGAGGGTTGATTGAAAATACTTTAACCAATAAACAAACATCAACAGGTCCAAGACCTTCGAATGATTTAAACAAACACTAGGTTTTCAACATGATTCAAACGGGCACAAAGCCCTTAAAGAAAATGATTTTAAACGGGCATAAAGTCCTCAAAAGGATTTAAACGAGCACGTGGCTCTCAGACCGCAGTCAAAACACTTCGCGTACACGCTAACGCGAAGCATGATTGGTGAACTATGATTTAAACGAGCACGTGGCTCTCAGATCGCAGTCAAAACACTTCGCGTCTACGCTATCGCGAAACATGATTGGTGAACTATGATTTAAACGAGCACGTGGCTCTCAGACCGCAGTCAAAACACTTCGCGCCTACGCTATCGCGAAACATGCATGCACAACACGTCTTGATTGATTAACACGGTCTAGCGCGACCAACTACTGAGATTTAGATCCTCAGATCAACATGCGTTCGATTGATTGGGACTAATGAGTCCAAGGTACGCTAACAAATCACAAGGGGTAATTCAGCTTGAAATTAAAAGGGATTAAGCGAATATACAACCTACAAGGGGCATACCCCAGGGAGGACAAAACGAAAATAAAGAAAAGAAAAGAAAAAAATGCGTACTCCCCGGCACAACCCGCCGGGGTGGGCAATTTGGTGGTCCTAGCACAACCAGCTAGGATAGGAATAAAATGGACAAAAATTAATAGGCACAAAGGCCAATTATTGATTTTCGGCGCAAAGGCCACCGCTTGGGTTTTGACGTGAGTGCCGTATGCGTGGGTCCCATTGGACCTGTTGAGATTTCTCGAATTGACCAAAAATTACACAGTGAGTGGCCCTCTTTCCATTGAGCTTTTAACCATTGAAATATGGGATGTTTTGATAGGACAAAGTGATGTCCTCGAGATGGTTTGAAATGATGAACCAAAGGCAGCAACTTTGCTAATTACACTTTAAGGAACAATAGACTTCAAAGGTGATCGAGGTAAAACAGAAGTCTAAAATAATGAAGACCCCTTCTCTCTCTAGGCGACCAAAACCCTAGCTGATGGCTTGGGAATCAAGGTTATTGATTCCATTCAGGTTCACAAGAATCGACAACAGACTCAAGTTCAGCACCCTCAACAATCCAATGTGTACCCTCAGAGACGATCTGATTCGGACTACAGTCCCACGAAGTTTTCTCCTTGCAAGAATCCTAGCCTCCAACCTAACATCAACATCGATTCTTCAATCTATAACCCTAAGTCAGGAAATCACACCGATCCAAAGCATCCTCAGCCTATTCGGAATGTCCAAAACCCTAAACAGGTGAAGGATCTCACTAATCCACAACTACCCACGATTATCTCAAACCCTAACCCACTTTCTATGGAAGTAGACCTCGATCTCATTACCAGCATGTGGACGGCCCACCGAGATTGTGCGAAAAAGATTGTGTTTGTTTGAGTCGCCACCCGGATTTAAGGTCTGAACCCGAGAAACCGATAAAAACATGACTCATTTGCCCATTTGAAAAAGATTTCACTGATCATGGCGGAACCAAAGATTTCTCGGATTCGGGGGTTTGGTTACGAGAGGGGAAGGGTTTTACGGCACCCCTCTCGCCCGGTCCGTGAACCGGTCTCTACTCGATATTTTGTGGGATTTTAGAAATATTTGAAATTCAATTTATTCATATAAACAGGGAATTGGGGACGAGAATCACGTAAACAGCAAGAAAACACAAAATGTAAATCTAAAGTGGATGCTTGTGCACATGATTTATATGAGAAACGATGATGATAATAAAGTGAAATGATACAAATATTTACAAGGAATAATAAATTACAGAAACTACACAACAATTTCAGGAATTTTATGAACATGAGACCTAATTAAACTGCTTCACAAACTGGATCCCAGAATAGGGATTGAACGCTCAAACCAATGATGTTGAGCGCTCAACCTCTTCAACCAGTTTGAGCGCTCAAGGCCCCTGAATTGAGCGCTCAAACCAATTCTTGGCCTCTGTGAAATTACACTTTTAACAACTTCTTTTTGAGATCAAACATTCATCAAGGGTTTTCCAGGAGAAACAAATAAGAATAAACTGATCGATCTCTTAAAGAAAGATGAAAAGGGTATAATTTCAATGAATTAACAAAGAAATGTTTGAAAGTGGAGGAATAAGGGAGGAATCCAGGTCCTGAACACAACGACAATAACTCACGCACACAATTAATATGCTAAATCATGGTCCATCATCGAAACGACAAACAATCAGCAAACTGCCCAAGAACAGCTTGAGCGCTTAAGTCAATGACATTGAGCGCTCAAGCCATAATCTGGCTCTTTGATTTTTGACCTTTAAACAAGTTTTTAACACCTCTTCAAGATCACAAATATACAGGTTAAAGATGTTTGAAGTGGAACAGTCACTGTTTTACTCTTAACTATGAGATTTTCAAAGGTTTTGATGTTGGATCATCATAAAATGGTTAACTTGTACCCATGCATATGATTTTGAAGTAGAAATAAGCTGTTTTGAGAATGATGTGAACATACTTAACCATTTAAAAAACCAAGAGAAAGCACAAAAATCAGCAAAACAGTGACTGACCCAGAGCTGGGTTTGAGCGCTCAAGGTCAGAGGCTTGAGCGCTCAACCCCTGCTAAAACTGCAGATTTTGAAACTGTTTTTTAAATAACTTTTAGACCTTTGTGAGTCCAATGCAAGTATAAAGAACTTGCTTGGACTCACTGGTCTTCCTCAGAAGAACCAAAACAGTGAAGTTTTCACATTTTGACTACCTTTAGAAAATGATCGTGGCTTGAGCTCGGTTTCTGGCTTGAGAGTGGTTAATTCCAGACGTTTTGGTTAGTGTTGTGGATGAATAAGACAATGTATGTGGTTGATTGATGATAAAGGGACGAATTCTGGATTTGAAAGGTGGTTTTTGCCGATGGTTTTGATGGTGGGTGAGTGGTTTTGTAGAGAGAGAGAGAGATGATTGTTTTCTGGATGGTTTCAGAGAGATGGTGTGTGAGAATTCGTCCTCCTTCAAACCAGGGGTGCTAGGTGGTTTTATAGAGTGAGTGGGAGGGAAGAGAAGAGAGAGAAAAAGTGGGTTTTGTATTTTAGAAGTATTTTTGGTGTATATTTGGAGTTAGTGGAGTACATTGTACGTATAAGGATCGTACAAGATCATCCCCAGACGCTCCCATGCAGGAAATCTCATGATGAGATACTCTGCAAGTTGCTGACTGGATCAGAGTTGAGCGCTCAAAGCCATGGGCTTGAGCGCTCAAGGTGCTTCTCAAGGGTTTGAGCGCTCAAGGCTCTTGGTGGCAGATTGATGGTTTGGCTTGGTTCAACAATGCTTGGGTTGGTTTGGGATATTTTGTTTGTTTGGGTAGTGTTTGGTTGATTTTGATCAAACTCAAGTCATTCTCACAAGTTCCAGGTAATCATGATCGGTCCGTTTCATCATCGGGGATGCTCGAGCGCATCTCGGGTTCAAAATCGGGGTGTCTACAGTTGCCCCTCTTGGATGAGACTCGATGCCATTGATTTGGTATGAGTGACGTCCAAGATATAGACAAACCGATTCATTCCCCGTGATACATCTCAAGCTGCAAAGGAAAACATTTAAAGAACAAACGGTCGCGCTCTGCGAGCTGCCTACGTACCCCATTGTAGGGATCAGACCAGCGTAGTTCTGAGGGTTGATTGAAAATACTTTAACCAATAAACAAACATCAACAGGTCCAAGACCTTCGAATGATTTAAACAAACACTAGGTTTTCAACATGATTCAAACGGGCACAAAGCCCTTAAAGAAAATGATTTTAAACGGGCATAAAGTCCTCAAAAGGATTTAAACGAGCACGTGGCTCTCAGACCGCAGTCAAAACACTTCGCGTACACGCTAACGCGAAGCATGATTGGTGAACTATGATTTAAACGAGCACGTGGCTCTCAGATCGCAGTCAAAACACTTCGCGTCTACGCTATCGCGAAACATGATTGGTGAACTATGATTTAAACGAGCACGTGGCTCTCAGACCGCAGTCAAAACACTTCGCGCCTACGCTATCGCGAAACATGCATGCACAACACGTCTTGATTGATTAACACGGTCTAGCGCGACCAACTACTGAGATTTAGATCCTCAGATCAACATGCGTTCGATTGATTGGGACTAATGAGTCCAAGGTACGCTAACAAATCACAAGGGGTGCTCAAAATACCCCTGCAAAGCTTGCAAAAGAAGCGAAAAGTTCTGCCAAGATTGGGTTTGAGCGCTCAAGGTACCCCCATTTGAGCGCTCAACCCGACCTTGAGCGCTCAACTCCAAAGCCTTGAGCGCTCAACTGCAACAGTTGATGCCCCAGCACTCAAAAGGTTCAACTTAAGCGCTTGAACCCTTGAACGGGGACGACGGTTCAGAACCCCAACGTCCGTTTTAACTCCGATTTACACCGATTAAACACACTCAACGTTCAGAAATTTTCAGAAATCGATTCCTTACACCTCTCTTGCGATTTCGAACCAAACCCAAAAACTTCTCACTCAAATTTCTTGCAAAATCGAAAACCCCCAAATTCTAGGGTTCGTCCGTACGATACTCGATCGATTTCGGTTCGATTCCAGTTCGATTAGGGCTCAGTTCACGGTTTAGATCGGTTTTCATGGTGAATCCCGACGAATCACAACCTCCGGTGGACTCGCCGACGGCGGAGAGGGGTAGTGGTGGTACGGTGGTGTCACCACCGGCGAGTTCAAGAGCTCAAGGCTCTGGTCCGGTGGTTGAGGGGCCACCAGAGGGGCAAACGGCGGTTGAGGGCAGTGGTGGCGTGGAGGAACAGGAGGAGGATGTGGTGGGTGCCGATGGTGAAAGGTCAGAGGTGGCTAGGGATGATGATGGTGGTGATCCGACGGCCTCCAGCAGCGGCGGAGATCCAGCCACCGAGACGGTGGTGGCTGGTGGTGATGTCAGTGGGGGTAGGAATGAGGGTGGTGATGTTGGTGGGGATGGTGAGAGAGATGGCGACGGGGGTAGTGGGTTAGGTGGTGGTGATGACGCTCCGGCGTCGGAGAGGGTAGAGGAGAGGGGAGAGGGGAGAGGGGAGGGATGTGGAGATGGTGGAGGTCCACGACGTGGACAGCGATGGTAGCGAGGAGACAGTTGAGGAGAGGGGGACTGGCGGTGGTAGTGGCGGAGATAGGGCGGAGGGTACGAGTGGAGTGACCAGGACTAGGGTTGATCGCTGGAGGATAGAGCCGAGACCCCGCCAGCAGCCTAGCGGAGTAGATAGGGGGAAGGCAGTGGTGATAGGTGGTGAGTCGGCGACTCAGGGACTGAGTGGAGAGCCGTCGGTTCAGGGTCCAGTTGGGATCTCCCGGGAGGATTATCTTGAGCACGCGCCACCGGAAGTGGTGATGGCAGCCGCAGCAGATGCCCTGGGGATCTTGGATGCATCGAGGGAGGCTGTAGCTGAGAGTAGGGAGAGGGAGGCGGCGATGTTACGGGAGGCCGCCGACGAGGATGAGGCGGCGAGGGCCTTTTGTGAGGAATTTGAGACAGAGGAGGCGGCGGAGGAGGCGAGGATACGGGCTGAGGAGGAGGAGAGGGCAGCTGGACGGAGAGTGACAGTGGTCCAGGCTGCCAGACAGTGGCTGAGGAGAGAGAGGCCGGCTTTTGACGCAGCGACCTATGCCCCGCCGGTGCACCTTTTCGTGCCTTCAGCTTCAGAGGACTACACTCCTCGCCAGGAGTTGTATTTCGGAGAGGAGGTGTTACTGGACCCCGAGGTCCACCTTTCGACCGACTGCTTGACGGTATGCGTGCTTTACTTTCTTGTTTATTGCTTTCGCGCACTTTCAGTAGTTAACAAACCTGATTTGTATTGAATGATTGAATTACTGCTTGATTGATGACTGGATTTGAATGAGAGATTGGACTAACGCCTGATTGTTTGTCTGTTTGTTGATTGTGTGCAGAGAAACTTGCCCTTGAAGGCTCATGGAGGCATGGGCTCCAGTTGGGAGATATACCAGCAGTTGCATGCCTCCGTGAGGGCTCTGGTGGATCTGGCCGGGTTTGGGAGGTTCATCTCGACTCTCACGGGCACACAGCACGACCATGCTGTGGTGACAGCACTGGCCGAAAGGTGGAGAGACTCTACGAGTTCTTTTCACCTTACTTTCGGAGAGGCGACGATGACGCCACTGGACTTCTCAGCGATCACGGGATTGCAGGTAGGAGGAGACCCGATCCCGTTTGACTCGGGGATTGGCAGGGATGAGGCTGCGCTGAGGTGGTTTTTGGGTTTCGTGCCCAACAAGGAGGGAGAGACGGCCACATATGGCCAATTCAAGATGAGAGGATTGGGCGAGCCGACTGACGAGGAGGATGCAGCACGGAAGGCGAGGTGCTACTTGTTATACCTATTTGGGGCATCACTGTACCCAAACAGGCGTAACAGGGTGCACCTCTCCTATCTTGGAGGGTTGAGAGACTTCGCCAGGGCGGCGAAGTATGACTGGGGTGGAGCAGCGCTTGGAAGCTGCTATGCGTTCATGAATGCCGTCTCGAGGCGGAAAGGGACCGGTATTTCAGGACTGTGGAGCGTCTGGTAGGTAAAACTCAAAACTTTTAGTTTCAAATTTAATTGCATGCATTTCGATACTCACACTTGATTATCAAAATTCGCACTGATTGACTGACTTGTTATTTTCATTGCAGCTCTGGGCTTACGAGGTGTTGGGGTTGCATCCCCCTGAGACGCGGCACCAGGATCCGAACGTCATCCCCCGGGCACTGTGCTGGGGTGAAGGCTTCCGCTATGGTGGTACAGCGCGGGGGAGTCTCCACGTTCTCCGTGCTTCACTTGACAGGCTTCCTGCTTCCCTGGTAAGTATCGAACTCTCTCTCATGTATTCAATTTGCTTTTGATTCACTCACGTATTCAATTACTGATGCTCTTAACAACTCTTGCAGGTTCGCTGGGAAGTATGGGATGCCGTCGATGAGCCTTACCTGGCTCGGAGCAGGGAGCTAATGAGAGGGAGGGTCCTACTTGAGTGCCAGTATGGCTGGTTCTGGTACCTTGGCGACAGGGTGCCGCGCCAGTCGATACGGGCCGATAGACCACAGGTGCCAGGACGTCTTCCTCCCCGGGTGCTGATGACGTCCCGGTATACGTTGGCGGAGATTGAGCGCTACACGACGCCCGACCTGGACCTGCGCCAGTATTTGCGCCCTGCCTTGAGCTATATTGACTACCGGAGCAGGTACCTGGCCGGTCCCCTGAGAGCGGAGGAGTGGAGGGAGAAGATGGAGAGGGAGAAGGCCGCGAAGGCGCGTGCCTCAGCTGGAGGGGTAGCAAGAGGTGAGGGTGAGGACACTGGTACCTCGACCCGGGAGATAGCGGTGGCTAGGTGGTGGGTGCGCGTCACCTCCGCTGGTGGAGAGGTAGGGGATATAGACATCCCAAGGCCACCGGTAGACTTTCCGCGGCTTTCGGCACCGGTAAGAAACACTTCATTCTTTCAAATTCGCAAACTTCGATTATGAATGCCCAAATGTACTGATGACTAAAATTTTGATTTGCTTGCAGGTTTCACAGGAGGCGGCGCAAACTTTGCACGAGCAGAACCGAGGACTGCGCGTCCTGATTCGCCGCCTCATAGCCGGAGAGGAAGTCACTATCCGCCGGGAGGGCGAGCCAGCGCCTCCTGGTCCTTCTTGACTGAGAGTCGCACCGGTATGTAATTTACCTTCCTTGTACTTTCAATTCCTTGACTATACCGTGTGCTGATTCTTTTCCTTGTTTGCTTGATGATGCAGCCACCCGTGATCAGAAAGAGGACTCATGATGGAGCTGGCGGTCCTGGAGACACGACTGTGCGGCTTGGGCATTCAAAGCCTGCGGAGGTGAGGCTTGAGGAGGAGAGGCCACGGAGATCGACCCGCCAGAGGGTGGAGGTAGTACCTGAGGGGGTAGTAGAGACTACGAGCTCGAGCGATGACAGTGTTGATGATGCTAACTATCCCTCTTCCCGGCAGGAGCGGCAGGAGCAGCAACAGGGAGACGAGACTGAGAGCTCGGATGAGACGATGGATGAGGCGGAGTAGTACATAGTAGACATAGAGTAGTTTAGAGTCTTGCTTTTGCTTTTTATCTTTTCTTTTGATTGGGCCTGCGTGCCCCAGTAGATAGGTGGATTAGGCCTGCGCGCCCCAGTTGCAGATTTCCTTATTGGGCGTTGTGTGCCCTGGTAGTTAGCGATGATGCACAGTCTTGATATTTTGACTTTCGTGGATTTGGATCAGTTTATACACATGATTTGCACTTTCGTTGTATTACTTTCTGTTTTTGATGTACAAATGAACAAACCTGTTGTAGAATGTACACAATTTATCCACCAAACTCTTGAATTCAAACATCCGAGTATAAAGTTTAAAATTTAACCTTTAAGAAAAGCTAACATGTTCGAGAATTTGGACGAAACATGATTATTTGAATTTATGTACAACCGGAAGATGTATCTACATGCCGCACAACTTGACACACTTCTTGCATATAAACAATCAATAATAAACTATACAAAGTGACCTTAGAACGGAATTTGATGTTCATAAGGCAAATTTGAAAGTAAAATGCTTTGTGAGCCTCTTCATATGTGATGAACTGCCATGTTACCACCTTGGCCAAGTCATAAATGACATAAATGCCCCTGTGATCATCACCATTTAGCAAGGAAACTTCTAGAACCATTTTTGATATGGTGACGGCCGTCATTTCATTGCTTGAATAGGCCATTGGAACCTCAAAACCTTGTATCTTTGAAGAATTGTCCCGGGAACCGTTCCGACAAGTCGCAAATACCTTCTGACATGTGTTTTGATGATTGGATATGGCTAGCAAGGTTAGGAAATGGATTTGAACGTTGAATGGCCATTTTAGGCTTTGACCTTCCATATTTGCGTATCTCGTATCCGTACATGTATCGGCTTGATAACTCGGGGTACGGGACGTTCCGTGAAGTCACAAATGCTCATTGGGACTTGGCTCGGGTGTTAAATGAGGGTTAGGAGGCCTAGAAGAGGTTTCGGGGAATGAGTCATGGAATGTTAAGGGGTTGAGAGCTTCTCTCTCTACCCAGAGAGAGAATGCACTCCCCCAGAAATTCTACCCAAATTTTTTTCATTCACGCCCTAAATCGTTCTGATTTCAGGTCGTTCTTACTTCTATCTTGTGATTCGCGCACAAATATGGCAAGCATCAGAAAATCAGGAAAGGGTTCTGAAAACCCAAATCAAGCTATTAACGGTCACCCAAATCAAAAAGGGATCTGCCCCAAAGGGGTTCTCGCATCAACTAGGGTTCTGCTCAACATGGGTTATTTGATTCATCAGTTAAGAACACGACTTGAGATTGAAGGCGTCTATCTCTTTCAAGCTCCAATCGGGTACACAGCAACCCGCAAAGCTGAGTTCGAGTCTATGCGGTTACAACAGAGCGGGTAAAACCCAGTTGGGTTTCATGGAGTCCAGTGCGTCTTCAACCCAGATCTAGATGGCCACGAGTGTAGTTCGCCCATGGTGGAGGTCGTGGAACGAGTACGGGTACCCAATGCGTGTACCCATCTATGTTTCTTGTTTTCCATCTGTGTCAACCAGCCAACTGCTGGATTCACGGCCATGGAGGAGCCTTGTGTCCACATATTCTCCGAGCAAAAGGGGTTTGGAGCTACAACAAAAAAGGGTCGAGCCTACCGCAAAGGGAGTTCTAATCTGCTCATCATCAAACCTTGAGGGTTAATCGGTTCTGGAAAGGGGATTTGGGTTATTCTCAGACCCACGGCAAAAGGGGATCTGGGTTTCTGAAACTCGAGTACCCACTGTGTCTGGGCCATTTTCTGATCCAACTGCGAAGGCCAATCTTCCATGCCATTGATGACCGTTTTGGGGTCCACGAGCCACAGATTCCGCTTACCTCGAAGGTACGAACCCAATTCACTGGATTTGTTACAACTTGTTTCTAAGTTTACTCTGAGCGTGAGTGGATCTGTCTTAGTTGGTGTTTAGTGGATTTTGTTAATCAGAAGTTCTGGGCATCCACAACCTTGATGTCCCCGTTTACGGTTTATCTGGCAATCACATAGATGTGTTCCTGTCTACTGTTTATCTACTCTATTGATGAGTTAGCTGCCTTCGGTCTACACCACAGTGCTAACTGGTACTTTGGTATTCTGTTTATCTGCTCTACTGTTGAACCTTACCATAGTTAGCAGTTCACAACACCGTGGCATGCTCTGTCGATCGGCATTCTGATTCACATTAAAACTGTGTTCTAATATGGGATAACTTTATACTTAAGAACTGCTCGTTGTATGGTGCCAACAAGTGTTCTATTTCGGTGTGCTTTATACAAGGATTGTACCTCTTGATTTGGGTTTGACTGTCTTTGTAACTGGACTAGGCATGTGGGAGCGGACGATGGATTAAGCATGTGTCCCACGGGTTCTTTGAGGGAGTTCCTGTGCGTGTACTAATGCCGAACAGTCTGAGGCTTCTCGTTTGGTTCGGGTTGCACTGATGTTGACCCTTGAGAGTCGGTCATCCTTGTATTAGTTAACCATAATGTGACGGACTTCGGTGTGCTAATTTCGGATTGTACTACTTGATTGGGATTGACTGACTTTGAATCTGGAATAGGCATGTGGGAGCGGATGATGGTTTGGGCAGGTGTCCCACGGGTTCCTGTGCGTGTACTAATGCCGAACAGTCTGAGGCTCCTCGTTTGGTTCGGGTTCTATTGTTGTTGGTCTCATAAAAGTCGGTCATTCTATGTTTTAGCTACCATAAAGTGTGATTTTCTGACTCTTATCTCAACTCTGGCTGGATGATAATGTTGGAGCTTGGTTTAGAGATGTTGTGCGTATGGTAGACTAGGCGAGGTGCAGAAATACTGGAGGCCATTTTTTTTTTTTGGATAAATCAGCATGAAATAAAAAGAGGGAAAAGGATATACAGCCTACAAGGGGCATACCCCAGGAGGACAAAACAAAACAAAGAAGGAAAAGAAAGAAAAATACATGCCAAGGGCAAAACATAGGAAAGCTGGCCAAGTGGCTACAAGGAAGATGAGGAGTACGATAGCTACAGCTAAAACTACAAAAAGGAAATAATATAGCAACTCGGGGGCCAAGTGGCTACAGAGGGAATGGGGAAATAGTGGAAAGCAAGTCGGCTCAAAATCATAATACCGAAAATAAACCTAGATATGTAAATCAACTCCAGCAATGAAACTAGAGCTGAGATACATAACCAAAAGGGTACAGCAGCAGTGGATACAGATTCATCAAACAAAAGAGGACAAGTCCTCACACAAAAGCAATGGAAATGCACAGTGGACACTATGGCAGCCAGCAGATAGCAATGGAAATGCACCGTGAACAGCAGCAGCAGCAGTAATGGTCAACTGCAGCAGTAAACTGCAGCAGAAGGGAGGAAAGGCCCCCTCCCAGAAGGGACTAATACATGCCATGGGACAGCCCCCCAAGGCTAGGCCAGAAATCTCAACATCGTGGATGCTGATCAGACACACAGCAGTCCAGATTATGCAAAACAGAAGTAACACAGCAAGTTACGTTTACAATGAACAACCTAGAGTAATAACCAAGTGAGAGCTCTAATAACAGATAAGCAAGCAAGTATCTACAGCAACATCCCTTGCTATAGTTTAACATGAAGGTACAAGTGCATGCAAGTAAGTATGTAGGTTGCAACAGCCCTTGCAACCCACTAAATGAGCATAATTCAAAAGCAAGCAAGCAATCAAATATCTATAGCAACAGCCCTTGCTATAGATTAAGCAAGCAAGCAATCAAATACTGGAGGCCATTTCCTTTGAATTGAGCTTTTTATTGTCGGGCACCATTGTTGAGATTGGAAATTTGCTATATACACGGATTGTATCACTCGTTTGGGATAGACTGACTTTGGAAGCTGGATTAGGCATGTGGGAGCGGGCGACAGATTAGGCATGTGTCCCATGGGTTCTAGGAGGAGTTCCCTTGCGTGTACTGATTGCCGAAAAGTCAGAGGCTCCTCGTTTGGTTCAGGTTGCATTGTTGTTGGTCCCATGAGAGACGTCATCCTTTGAGAGGTTATACATGGCATCGGCCATCATATTATTACTCTTATTGCTTTATGCAATTTATATTCTCCCACCTCGGCGGGTTGTGCCGGGAAGTACGCACGGTTTTATTTTCCTTACTTATCCCTATCCTTGAGGGTTGTACAAGGGCACCTTATCTTTTGTCTTTCCGTCTCCGGCGAGTTGTGTCGGAGTTTTGCACCTATTATCTGTTATGTTTATTGCATTTTGCTAGTTTATACCTATGCTGGCGGGATGTGCCAGTACTCTCATTTTCCCTCCCCGGCAGGTTGTGCCGGGGACCACACACTTTTCTTTTCTTTTCTTTCTTTTCCTTTATTTTATTTTGTCCTCCCTGGGGTATGCCCCTTGTAGGCTGTACATTCGTTTAACCCCTTTTAATTTCAAGCTTGGTTTACCCAAAAAAAAAAAAAAGAGGTTTCGGGCATCAAACGGGCCAAAGCACTGCTGCTGGTTCTGCAGGCCTTGAGCGCTCAATGGGGATTGAGCCCTCAAGCTCATCACCTTGAGCGCTCAATGTGGTTTGAGCGCTCAACTTCACTGGTTTGAGCGCTCAATGTCTGTGCTGGGCAGGCAGATTGTGTTGCTTCCCAATGCATTTTTGGACCCTTTTGCATGGTTTCCTCTGCCCCAAATGTCTTGTTGCTCTAATATAACACCTTTCAAGTTTTGAACATCATCTTCCCAAGGTCTTTTCACATTTTCCCCACAAATGCCATGCATTTCCAATGCACTTTCAAACTTTCCAACACAATACTTTGAAAGCATGCAATTGACCATCTTGAAAATATAATTTTTGATTCCCAATGTTGCATGGCAAATTTGTAAGGTTCCTCCAAAGTCCCCTATAAATACCATTCATGATCAAGCCTTTCCTACACACCATTTCTACATCAATTCTCATTTCGTACTCCACATATCTTCTTCAACAATTCTCCATTGCTTCCAATATGGCTGCCCTTGATCCTTCCGTTATCAACACTTGGGTTGCTAGCTTTGAAAACATCGATTGGTTCAATTTCCGAGGTCTTGGCCTTAATGCCCTTCGCCACCTCCACACTTTTCCTATTCGCCAAGACATCTTACGTGCCGCCGTTCGTTGTTGGGATTCAGAGCTCCATGTGTTCCGCTTTGGCATGCAGGAACTTTGCCCGACCGTCGAAGAATTTCAAGCATATCTTGGCGGTAATGCTTTCGCCGATCCCGTCATACCGCCCATTTGTCAAAATTATGCCGACATTCTTAGCAGGAAGCTTGGTCTTGGGAACGATGCTGCGCGCTTTTTGATTCGCAACGAGACCCTCAACATCCTCCGTCTCTTTGCGGATTACGGCCCAACAGGCGATCTTTTAGATTTTACCATTCAGAACAGGCGCATGTTTGCACTTTGCATGTGCCTCTTGGCATTATATTTGTTGGTCCCCCGTGATGGCCATCCCAGTTCTGCCATTGTCGGTGTTGCTGCTCAGATTGAACAGCGGAGGGACGTGGTTCCTTTGGTTTTGGCTGAGACAATCATGGGCTTGGATGCGGTTAAGGCTGGTAGGACGAACACGTTTGCCGGGAGTCCGCTTTTGCTTCAGGTTCGGTTTATTTGGTTTAGATGTTTTTGGTTTTGGGAATTTTTGGGGGATTTTTGGTTGTTTGGCTTGGTTTTGACTTTGACTTGGGCGTTTTGGTTTTGTAGATATGGCTGTGTGACAAGGTTGGGCTTTTGAGGGAGCCGGCAGGTGATTGGGTTTACGAGCCTCGGTCTTGGGTGAGTAGGCCATTTGTGCATGACGAGCCTGATGAAGATGAATGGGTCGACTTCTTCAGGTCATTGGAAGAGGATCACATCACTTGGAGATGCCATTGGTTGCCTTTGCCAGACATGACGGCCAATCACATGGGAGACACATGGGTGATTTTGGCGGGACTGCAAGGTTATGCATATTATTTCCCACAACGCATTCTCCGTCAATACTGCATTCGCCAAGAAGTGGAGTATACAGTTCCTGCTACTTTCAGCCTTCCCACACTCAAACATTCCGTTCTCGAGCGTTATCGTATTTTATTTTATTTTATTTTATTTTTGGGTAATTTAGCGTGAAATTAAAAGGGGTTAAGCGAATGTACAGCCTACAAGGGGCATACCCCAGGGAGGACAAAACAAAATAAAAAAAGAAAAGGAAAATTGCGTACTCCCCGGCACAACCCGTCGGGGTGGGAAATAGAAAATCCAGCACAACCTGTTGAAATAGGGATACATATGTTAAAATCAAAATTTTCAGATTTGAAATGGGCACACTGCCATTTTTTGAAGGAGTACAGTTGCACCTTGGAGAGAGATCCGGTCCCACCCGCTGGGATAGCTCGTTGCCTACAATTTCACTTAATAACCATTTGGACCGCAATGGGGAGCGTTATCGTATTTCTTGGAGGCACAGGGTCGTTTGGGCTCCTGATCCCTACCCGACTATTCATTTGAATGGACATTACAGAGATTGGATGAGGGAGCAAATGGGGATACGACGCCGAAGAAATTAGCACAACTTGACTTCCGACTCGCTAAGCTGTTTCCCAAAATAAATGGTGCATTTTTTTATTTTTTTTATTTTTTTTATTTTTTTAAGGCTGTGATGCTCAGTTTATGTAATCGAAGAAGTGATTTGAATAAAATTGAACGATGAAGGGTTTCCCCCTCTTGGTTCATTTAGTTCCATATGCTATCTCCTTCAGATATTGTGAAACTGTGGGCCAACTTGTCAGATTTGGACCGAACCCCAAGATAGGGTTGCCTACGTATCCTTTTTTCAAGGAATCAGGTCATGGCGTAGTTCAAGGAAAGGTTCACTCGGGTATTTACACTCTCCTTTTGTGCTCTGAATTTTGCCTGGTACCGCCTTTCTAGGTTTTCGGTCCAGCGAGCTTCTATTAAATTTTTGCCTTAAATTTTGCCTAGACCGCCCGCTGTGGGTTTTCGGCCTAGCAGGCTCGCTCTAATTTTTGCTTGGGTCGGTTCGCCCTTGCGATTTTCCGCCCAACGAGCATCTCTCAAGGGTAATATCGCTTGAGTTGGTCCAGGTTGACAAGATTGCTGAACTCGTTACCATCCAAATCAAGGATCACCGCTGCTCCACCGTCGAGGATAGTCTTGATGATGTATGGTCCCGCCCATTTTGGCCTGAATTTCCCTCGTGGATCAAAAATTGGTGCCCGAATTTCTTTCACCACCATATCTCCTTCAATCAGATCCCTGGATTTTACCTTCTTGTTGAATGCGCGGGCAATTCTTCTCTGATATCCCTGAATGTGATACAATGCCCGCAACCTCCTTTCATCAAACAACATTAATTCCGTGAACCTGTCGCTCAACCAATCAGCCTCATTGATTTCACTTTCTATCATCACCCTTAACGATGGCACTTCAAGCTCAATGGGAAGTACTGCTTCCATACCATAAACCAATGAGTAGGGTGTTGCCCCTGTTGGAGTTCGGATCGAAGTGCGGTACCCCCACAATGCTAATGGTAACTTCTCATGCCAATCCCTGGATGACTCGATGGTTTTCTCCAAGATGTTCTTGATTGACTTGTTTGCTGCTTCCACTGCTCCGTTGGTTTGTGGTCTGTATACTGTTGACTTGTGAACCTGAACATTGAATTCCTCAAGCACCTCTGCTGCTCTTCCTTTGAAGTGCACACCATTGTCTGATACGAAGGCATTGGGAACCCCATATCGGTAAATGATGTTTTGCTTAATGAAATGAGCCACTTGTACTGCGGTCAATGTAGCGTAAGAGGCTGACTCCACCCACTTCGTGAAATAATCAATTGCCACCAATATAAACTTGTGTCCGTTCGATGCTGGTGGCGTGATTTTCCCAATCACATCTATTCCCCATACTGAGAAAGGCCAAGGCGTTGCCATTGTATGAAGTTCAGATGGCGGCACATGCATGAGGTTAGCATGGACTTGACACTTATGACATCTCCGCACATACTGCACGCAATCTGTTTCCAAGGTCGACCAAAAATACCCCTGCCTCAGAATCTTCTTTGCCATCATTAATCCGCTCATGTGAGGACCACAGATTCCTTCGTGAATTTCCTCCATCACCCTTTTCGTGTCATCACCATGGATGCACAACTTATGCATGCCACAATATGACCTTTTGTATAACCTTCCACCGCAGAGGATGTATTGTGATGCTAATCTTTGTAATGCTATTCGATCTTTCTTGTTTGCTCCTTCCGGATATTCTCCCTTCTCAACCAAATTCCAGATATCATGGTACCAAGGCAGACCATCGTCAATTTCGCCAACATTCATTACATACTCATATGCTGGCCTATTCCTTTGCTCAATCATGATTGGTCTCATTCTCACTCCCAAAGGCAATTCTACCATGGACGCCAAAGTAGCAAGAGCGTCGGCAAACTGGTTCTTCATTCTCGGGATATGTGTAAAAGTAACTTGCTCGAATCGATGGATCAGGTCATCGAGGTCTTTGTGGTATGGTTTCAATTTCTCTTCTCGTACTTTCCAATCACCATTGGCTTGAGAAACTACCAGATTCGAATCTCCGACCACCTCCAATTTCTTTACCCCGATTTCAAAAGCAGCCTCCATTCCAACGATGCACGCTTCATACTCTGCTTGATTATTGGTAACTTCGAAATTTAACTTGAAAGACAGAGGAATGTGTGGCCCTTCCGGTGAGACCAATAGTATGCCGATCCCGAATCCTCTCTGATTTGCAGCTCCATCGAAGTACAGCTTCCAAGTATCTTCTGATACTGTCATAACATGTTCATCGGGAAATTGGAATTCCGTATCTTCTGGCCCTTCGATCGGATGATCTGCCAAGAATTCTGCCACAGCCCTGCCTTTCACCGATTTTCGCGTTACGTATTTGAGTTCAAATTCGACCAATAAGAGCAACCATCGTGCCAACTTTCCGGTGAGTGCCGGTTTCTCAAACAAATATTTGAGAGGGTCCATTCGAGAAATCAACACTACTGAATAAGCTAACATATAGTGCCTTAGCTTTTTAGAGGCCCACACAAGAGCCCAACAAGTCTTCTCCAAAGGGGTGTATCTTTCTTCGGCTCCGACCATCTTCTTGCTTAAATAATACACCGCCTTCTCGATACCTGCTTCACCTTCCTGCGCCAACATGCAACCCATTGCAGACTGCGTTACTGATAGGTACAGAATCAGAGGCTTTCCAGGTGCCGGTGGCAACAATACTGGGGGACTTTGAAGATACTGCCGAATCGATTCGAAGGCTTTCTGGCATCTGTCATCCCACTTGAACAGTACTCCTTTCTTGAGCAAATGAAACATCGGCTCGCAAGTTGAAGTCAACTTGGCGATGAATCTGCTGATGAATTGAATTTTTCCAAGAAAACTCCGAACCTCTTTTTCTGTTTTTGGCGGCTCCATTTCCAATATTGCCTTGATTTTCGTTGGATCGACTTCAATCCCCCTGGTGGTGATCATAAACCCCAACATTTTCCCTGCGGTGACTCCGAATGTGCACTTTTGCGGATTGAGACGCATTCGGTATTTCCGTATCCTTTCAAAGAACTTGCGTAACGCCGGGAGATGTCCTTCCCTCTCCTTGGCTTTTACGATCATGTCATCCACATATACCTCAACTTCCCTATGCATCATATCATGTAGCAGGGTTGTAGCAGCCCGTTGGTAGGTCGACCCAGCGTTCTTTAATCCAAACGGCATGACCCGATAACAGAACGTCCCCCATTCAGTGGTGAAGGTTGTTTTCTCTCGATCTTCTGGTGCCATCAAAATCTGGTTGTATCCCGAGAAACCATCCATAAATGATAGCAGTGCGTGCCCTGCCGTGTTGTCTACCAGTACATCAATGTGTGGTAAAGGAAAATCATCTTTCGGACTGGCCTTGTTTAAATCCCTGAAATCTACACATACCCTGACTTTTCCATCTTTCTTGGGCACCGGCACAATATTTGCAACCCACTGTGGATATTCAGTTACCATCAAAAAGCCGGCATTGAATTGCTTGGTGACTTTCTCTTTGACTTTTTCAACCCAATCTGGCCTGATTTTTCTCAATTTCTGTTTTACCGGTTTTGCATCGGGATACAGGGGAATTCGATGTTGCACAATTTCAGGATCGATTCCGGGCATATCTGCGTGGGACCAAGCGAAAACATCTTCAAATTCTTTGAGTAAATCGACGAGCAATTCTTGTTCCTCCGAAGATAGCCCAGAACCGATTTGAACCATGCGAGGATTTTCCTCATCTTTTAATTTAACTGAAATAACTTCTTCTTTTATTGGCTGAGCATGCCTTTCATTCCCTTTCGATTAGAAACTTAAGTTCTTTGGGTATTTCTCCCTCGAACTCGGTTTCGTCATCGTCGAGGTCAACACAATTTATTTCGGGAACAGCAAAGTAAGCGAAATCACCATTTATTTCATTAACAAAGCCCTCTGGGGCGCAGTACATGGCATCAGACTCAAACTCAAAATGGAAATGACGACGTGGAGGACCAAGAGGCACGAACTCTGACTCACGGCCAAATTCCAAATTTATGCCCTGACTCAGATTCAAAACCTAATTTAGTGAATGCATTAGTAAATTTTACAACAGGAGTGAAAGTGCAATTCTTGTATTCACCGACTGCATCCACTATCAGCACGCTGGGATCATCGAGAGTCTCTTGCCCAAGCATCATCACTGCTGGCTCTTCTTTATCCTTACCTGTTAGACTGACCTCGTCGAACATTGACATCAAGACCCCACCATCCAAAGCCTCCATCCAATCCACTTTAAGGTCTTTCACCAATTTCTCAACCTTTTCATGCTCATCTTCGCTATCCCAAGCATCGTTAGCAAAGATTTCGAATCCAGGGTGCACCTTTCCACTTATTTCATTCACAAACGGCTCAGGATGGCCGTGATAGGGTGCATTTGACCCTTCCCTGACAAAGCGAATCTGACGGTTTGCACTGCTGCTTGCTCCATTGGTCTTTCCCCTTTGCATCTCTTTTAATGTAGGTTCATACCCCAACCCAAAATGGCCTCGTTGAGAAGGGAATTCTGGAAACTGAGCCACCCCCTGGTGAGTTCGACCCAAGCCAGTGCCTGGCAGATATGACATCCTTCTCATCATCTCAAGAACAGTGGTGCTGATTGAAAAATCATCATCAATACGAAGCGTGAACACACCACCGGATGTATCGAAAGCAAAACCTCCAAGTTGGATGTCATTCTCATCATGCATAATTTCTAGTAGGGGAGCGTTATCTTCAGCATGAGGGCGAATGCCTGTGTCTCCGTAGAGAGCAACCGTCCCGCTTTCCAAGCCAAGCAGAACCTTTTGGTGCAGAGTAGATGGAACTGCCATTATGTCGGGACGATGCATCCAAGGACGTCCCAATAGCAAGTTGAATGAAGCTGGAATCTCAAGCACATGAAACTCTACTGTCGATCTAAATCCTTCCGCAGCAATCTCCATTTCAACAGTCCCAAGCACATTGCGACGGGTGTTATCATAAGCCCGAACAGTGAGAATAGATGGCGTGAAGTCCTTTGGCTTAAGTCCCAAACACAGAGCTGTTCGGAGAGGGCAAACATTAAGCGCAGATCCGTTATCTATCAGTACAACTGGGATCCATTTCCCCATGCACTTCATGGTGACATGCAAAGGCTTGTTGTGGTCGGTTCCTTCAAGCGGTAATCAGCCTCGGTAAAAGTTACAACATGTTTGGCTGGTTTGGAGGCAATGGTAGGCTTGGTGACAATGGCGGCCATCATGGCCTCGGGGGTGATATCTGGCGCAATTTCCATACAAGATAATGCTTGAGCGAGTTTCTGACGGTGCTCACTGGAGCTCATAAGCAATCCCCAAATGGTAAGAGCGGCTGGGGTTTTCTCAAGTTGTTTCTGAATGGGATTTTCTTCGTTGGTTGGGGGAGGTTTTGGACGAGAGACACGACTGTTGGCCGCGGAGGTAGCTTGGGATTGGTTGGTTGTTGGGTCAAAGAGGTTTTGGAAATCAACTGGATTAGCGATTAGGTCACCGAAGTTGTTTGGATAGGGCGGTGCGGCTAGGTTATTTGGTGGAGCTGGGTTGTTTTGTGGAGTTGGGTTATTTTGTGGAGTTGGGTTATTTTGTGGAGCCGGGTTAAAAGGTGGCTGGTTTAGGGAGTTAGGAGGTGGGTTAGAAGTATTTCCAGTAAACATTTGAGGCGGTTGATAGAACCGACCACTTCGAAGAAGGTGAAGAACCGAGTCAATGTCATCCCCCCATAAATCAGTGTAGTCCGTGTAGAAATCAACAAGATCCCCCTCCGCCTTTCTCTTTCCCTTTGCAATACTGGCTCCTTCCAAACCCTTGGTAATCCCCTCCACAGTCGCTTCACTCCAAACATCTCCATTTTCCATGGCAGCCTCGTTAACAGCCCAGACCTCGTTATTACCGACCCACAACGGCGCTATGCCTTCATTCTGATTGGCCCACATATTTGCTACAACATTTTCGTCCATTTGCTGTCCCCAAACATCGGGTAGACCTCCATTTAAAACCATGATGTTGCAGTCCTCCGGGATTTGCACTCGGGGTGCCGGAAGATTTTCATCAACTATGTAATCATAAGGCGTGAACTCTATCCCTTCCGTCATTCGATTTACTCATCATGGAGAAATCAGGGCGACCCTCCCATAGTGGTGGCATTGGAAAATATGCTTCGTCGAAGAACATGGGAAGTGTGGACCCATCCAAAGGATCGTTAGGGTCCATAAGCTGCCACTCATTGGGTGTGGGATCCCATTCATCTTCCTGTGCACCATTGAGTGCCTCATTCTCTTCTTGCCAATTCTGTCCTTGTCCTTCTTCCACAGGTTGTTGATTTTGTATTACAGGCAAAGGTTCAAATAGGTTAGGAAGCGCAAATCCATCCAGTGGATCCTCAAACATTGGATCCCAAAGTAGGTTTATCATAGCGTCAAACGGAGGTCCTTCATCAAGCTGTTCATTATGTGGCCAAACTTCTTCATTTTTTTTTTGGGTAAAATAGCTTGAAATAAAAAGGGGCTAACCGGATGTACAGCCTACAAGGGGCATACCCCAGGAGGAAAAGAAAAACGAAAGAAAGAAAAGAAAGAGAAAAGAAAATTGGGAAAGCTAAAGCCAAATGGCTACAAAGTGTTCTAGAGGTGTTTCTCTCCCATCTATCAGAGGAGAGAGAAACACCACACAAAAAGAGGTTGAACATGGTAATTGATGAAAGAACATGAGACTTGGAACTGCATATGTGACTTGGGGCTGCTTGAACATAAACTTGATGCCTGAAATTTGGGCCTTGAACATGAGAGTACCTTGGAGTAACTTGGGATAGAGCTTGATGATTGAACATGTCACTTGGCATAAGTTGGGAAGAACCTCTTGCTGTTAATACAGAACTGCTGCTGCACAATGCACAACTCTGCTACTGCAGGACTGATCTGCAGCAACTATGAACTGCAGCAGCTGGATAGTAGAATGGAATGGATGGCTCCATGGCGAAGCACTATGGCATTGAGTAGAATGGAATGGATGGCTCCGTGACAAATAGCATGCCATCATACCGTGAATCCTAACAATGAATCGTGCCAAGGGACAACCCCCCAAGGCTAGGTACGGGAGGAAGCCCCCTCCCAAAGGGGATCATACTTGCCAAGGGACAGCCCCCCTAGGCTAGGCTAGGCTATATCATCATTGAGGATGCCGATCAGACACACAGCAGTCCAGATGAATCCATGCTTTGTGGGCTGCCACTCTATGGGCAGAGCTGTTGTCAACCATGCATTGAGGTTTGTAATTGGATGTTGTTTAGGAGAAGTAGCCTAGCTTAGGGGGGGCTGTCCCTTAGCAAAGTTTGATCCCCTTTGGGAGGGGGCGTCCTCCCGGTTCTGCTAGCTATGTTCTGCTGCTATGTTCTGCTACTCAAAGTGCTGCTATTTCCCAGGAACCTTGTAAACTGCCATAATCGGGGCCGGATACTTCATAACAAGTCTAGAGCAAGTTCCAAGGTCCAAGGTTCTGTTGGAAGTTATACATCTATCTCTTCCTCTTTCTTTTCTCTTATTCAGCTGCTGCTGTTGTATACGCAGTGGCTGGCACCTTGAGGGTGCTCCAATTACGAACGGGTCATGGCGAAATTTTTCAGAATCTAGTGTTACATGCTGTTATTGCTGCTCGGTCACACACTTCAACGGCTGCTGCAGACGCAAATTGGTTCTCTAAGTGCTCTCATTATCCAGAATGCAGATATGTTGATCATCATCTCTTTTCCATATTTTGTATTAGTTTGGATGTAATTTACTTCATCCCCTTTTGTGAGTTTCTGATCCATCTCCGTAGATGGGTTAGAAACTCATTGGAATCTATTAGTTTTACTCTCATTATCCTTGTTTAGATAGTTCACCCCAACTATTTCCTTGTGATGATCTGGGTGAGGATGCTCATAGTGAATCATCTGAGGTTCATGGTACGTTAGTTACAACCACTGGCGGCTCTTGCTCTGACCCTTCTTTGCAACCTTCACATTCTGGTGTAAATGGTACTAGAGGGACGGACCAAATTTCTCAAGATTTAGCCATGAAGCCCTATGTGAATGGAAGTAACAATCCTCCTGATCCTCCTGACATTAAAGGGGGGAATAACAAGAAGAGCAATCAGAAAAAGCATAAGAAGGCAAGCAGTGGCAGCAAAGGGGGCACCTCTGGTCCCTTTAACAAAGGCAGGTAATTCTACGTATCACATGTTTTGATCTGGCAGCATGCTTACTTTGACTATAATCTGCTACCTTTTGTTTTTCTCTTTTATGTCTATGCCTACTCCTCCTTTACAATTTGGGTTTTGGAACATGAGGGGTCTTAATGACCCTCTCAAGCAAAAAGAAGTCAGATCTTTTGTTAATAAAAATAACTTGTCAATCATTGGCTTGGTAGAGCATAAAATAAAGGAAAATAACTTCAATAGGATCTTATGCTCCATGATTCCCTTTTGGTCCTTTGTTCACAACTATGCACACTCTCCTAATGGTAGAATTTGTGTTGGGTGGGATCCCTCTATTGTGGATGTAATCGTCCTTGGACAATCCAGCCAAGCCATCCACTGCCATGTCCATTCCATCACAGGTGATATACACTTTGTAGCCACCTTTGTCTATGGCTCCAACTTATACAGTGAGAGGAATGAGCTGTGGCAGGACATGAACTCTTGGAATTGCCCTGATCCTTGGGTTATATTAGGTGATTTCAATGCATTGAGGTATCCCTCTGATAAAGTTGGGGGTGACAACCATTGGCCCCCCCTTATGGATAACTTTGTTAGGTGTATTGATCACAATGAACTTGATGATCTTAAGTACACTGGGTGCCACTTCACATGGTCTAACAAACAGGATTCTTCCCATGTTGTCACCACCAAAATTGATAGAGTTCTTGTAAATGAGGAGTGGATCAAAACCTTTGTTCACTCAAATGCTCACTTTCTCACTCCTGGGATCTCTGATCACTCCCCTGCAGTGGTTTTTCTGAATCCCTCCTTTGAGAAATCCAGCAAACCCTTCAAATTCTTCAACTTTCTTGCTGAGCACCCAAACTTCCTATCTGTTGTTCAGCAAGTATGGAGAAAGGTTATCATTGGAAACCCCATGTTTGTCACTTGTGAGAAGCTTAAGTTGCTTCAAAAAGAGCTTAAAAAACTTAACACAAAGGAGTATAGTGATATTTCCTCTAGGGCTCTTGTTGCCAGGCAACAATTAGAGGAAGTCCAAAAAGATTTGGGGGCTGATCCTAGTAATACCACTAAACAACACCAAGAGAGAATCCTTTGTAGGCAGTACATGTTGTTGGCCAGAGCTGAGGAGAGCTTTGCTAAGCAAAAATCTAGAATCCAATGGCTCAAACTTGGAGACCAATGCACTTCCTACTTCTTCAAGTCCATATCCCATAATAGAAATAGAGGCAAAATCACTAGTCTTATCACTGGGGATAACTACCTCACTCATGACTCTGGAGTGATCAAATCTACCTTTGTTGAGTATTATACTCAATTGCTTGGTACCCCCCACTCCACACAGTACAATGGTGGTCCTAGGGTCAATCAACTTGTTAGAACCAAACTTTCTGATGTCCAAAGAGATTCTATGATTTCTGAGATCTCTAATTTAGAGATCAAGGAAACCTTCATGTCACTCAATCCTAACAAAGCCCCGGGTCCTGATGGATACAATGCTGGGTTTTTTCAAAAAGCTTGGGCTGTTGTTGGGCAGGAGGTGACCTCAGCTGTCAGGAACTTCTTCAGGTCTGGTAGACTTCTTACCAAGGCCAATTCCACCAGTGTTGCACTTGTCCCTAAAATCCCTAATCCCACCAAAGTTGGGGATTTTAGGCCAATCTCATGTTGTAATACCATATACAAGTGCATTGCCAAAATCATATCCAAAAGAATTCAAGTTGTCCTACCTCATCTCATTGACCCTGTGCAATCTGGGTTTGTACAAGGTCGTAGGATAGCTGATAATGTTTTCCTCACTCAGGAAATCATGAAGAACTACCATAAGCATTCACCAACTCCTAGATGTGCTTTAAAGGTTGACATCATGAAAGCTTATGATAATGTTAGATGGGAGTTCCTGTGGGATATCCTTGTTTCCATGAATTTTCATCCTAAAATGATCCAATGGATCAAAACATGTGTTTCCACTGCTAATTACTCTCTAAGCATAAATGGTGAGCCCACTGGTTCCATTCAGGGCAAAAAAGGTCTGAGACAAGGTGACCCCTTGTCTTCATACCTTTTTGTTATTGTAATGGAAGTCCTCACCCAATTGCTGAAAGAAAAATCTCTTAATCCCAACTTTCACTTTCATTGGAGGTGTGAAAAGACTAAGATCATCAATCTCTGCTTTGCTGACGATCTTATGATCTTCTGCAAAGGGGATTTGAGCTCTATTCAATGCATCCAGGAGGCTCTTGCTGAGTTTGAAGCACTTTCTGGGCTATCTCCTAGCCCTGGTAAAAGTAGCATTTTCTTCTCTGGAGTCCCCTCCACAATCAAAACTGCTATCCTTGGAACTCTGAGGTTTCAGGAGGGTTCTCTTCCGGTTAGATATCTTGGTGTTCCCCTCATTTCTACTAAGCTTAAGTACACAGATTGTAAAGCCCTTATTGATAAAATTACAAATCGTACCAAATCTTGGGCCAACAGGTATCTGTCTTATGCTGGGAGGGTTCAATTGATCAAATCTGTCTTGTTTTCCATGCAAACTTACTGGTCTTCTATATTCATCCTCCCCAAGAAAGTCGTTAAGGAGGTGGAATCTATTCTTAGATCTTTCTTCTGGACTGGGGCTGACCTTAGAAGCACTGGGGCTAAAATCTCATGGGAACACTTATGCACTCCTAAGAAAGAGGGGGGTTTGGGCTTCAAATCTCTCCAGAGTTGGAATAAGGCTGCTATGGCCAAACATATTTGGTATCTTATCTCAGGAGGTGAGCAATCCATGTGGTGCCAATGGGTGAAATCCTACTTACTTAAAGGTAGGAGTTTCTGGCAAATCAAAATTCCTAGCAGTCCTTCATGGACTTGGAGGAAGTTACTTCAACTTCGCCCCCTTATACAATCATACATTCAGTACCAAATTGGTGATGGTTCCAGCACTTCCCTTTGGTATGACAATTGGCACCCCCATGGCCCTTTGATTGTTAAATATGGCACTCGTATCATGTATGACTCTGGTATCCCTGAGGGAGCCCAGGTATCTACTATTTTAAATAATAACAACCAATGGAAATTCCCTATCACTCAAACATGGGAGCTCAATGAGATCAGGGAGGCCCTTCCTCCCTTACATGGTTCTACTGATATTTGTAAGTGGACCCTCAATCATGATGGGGTGTTCACTATCTCATCTCTATGGGACCAGCTCAGAGCACATTTTCCCATTGTTGAATGGCATCACATTGTTTGGTTCTCATCCCATATCCCTAAATGCAGTCTAATAAGTTGGATTGCTATTCAAAACAGGCTGTCCACTGGAGATAGGTTAGTCCAGTTTGGGGTCATTGATTCCCCATGTTGTAGCTTCTGCCCTGGTGATGAGAACCATGACCATCTCTTCTTTAATTGTCCATTCACTAGACAAGTGTGGGAAACAGTGTCCCTTAAGTCTCATTTTAGATGGCAAGCACAATCACTTGCTAGCTGGATCTCCCTCCTTTGCACCTTTAAAGGGAAAGGTCTGAGAAGCATCCTTGCCAAACTTTCCTTCACTGTGACTCTCTATCATGTATGGATTGAGAGAAACATTAGGAAATTCCAGAAAGTGCAGCACCCTGTACATTATGTTGTGGCCAGAATTTGTGGTGACATTAGAAATAGACTGCTGTCCTTATCCCGAATCCCAGCTGGCTCATTGGACCTTCTTGAATCATGGAGCATTCCTACTAGTTCACATTAAATGGTGAAGTGTGGCATTTAATAGTCAAAGCATGTTTTCTTAATCATTTCATCTCAACCATTTGCTAATATCTGGCTCAGATTGACAGGTCCAGTTGTAAGTATCACCAATAGCTTTGTTTTGCTAATCACTTACCACCCAATTGGGGATTTGTGGATGCAGGTCTTAAGCCAAGAGCTTCAGGAAGTTTTAATACTAACATCCCATTTGGGAATTTGAGTGCAGGTATTTACACACTTTGTGTACTCCATTGATGGATCTCATGAGTAAGGGTGTGATCAACTTAAATTGTGTGTGCCAGTGAGATGAGTATCTTGGACCTCTGACTTTCCTTTCGAGTGGAGAGTATTTGTAGTTGGAGATTATCCTGTGAGTTGTTGAGGGAGTCTGGAACCTTAGAAGAGGGATATAGAAGATGTGAGTGTCCAAGGGAGATGAAGTGAGAGCCACATAGTTAGGTTTTCTTATGTTTCAGTCGCACACATTTTCCATCATATTGGTGTACACATGCTGCTGCTATTCCTGTTCCTGTACTGCTGCTGCTGCTGGGCCTACTGCAACAGTGTTGCTGCAGCAGTTTGCTTGTTGCTGGTAGCAGATTAGTTGCTGGTTGCTGGCAGCAGATTAGTTGCTACTGCGGCAAGCTGCTGGCCTTTATTTGGGAGGATTTTGCTAATTCTCCAGGTCATCTAATGCTAGTACACTGCTGCTGCCCCTGTATTTGCTGGCTGCTGCCCCTGTATTTGCTGGCTGCTGGTTGCTGGTTGCTGGTACATACTTACTTGTTTGCATTTCTTGTTAAACTATAGCAAGGGCTGTTGCTATAGTTCTTGCCTGCTTGCTGCACTTGGATTAGGCTCATTAGGTGGGTTGCAAGGGCTGTTGCAACCTATATACTTACTTGCGTGCACTCGAAATTCCATGTTATGTTATAGCAAGGGCTGTTGCTATAGATACCTGCTTGCTTATCTGTTAGAGCTCTCACTTGGTTAATATCATTGTATACATTGAGAACTTGCTGTGTTGCTTACCTGTTTCATCTGGACTGCTGTGTGTCTGATCAGCATCCACGATGTTGAGTTTTCTGGCCTAGCCTTGGGGGGCTGTCCCAAGGCATGTATTAGTCCCTTCTGGGAGGGGGCCTTTCCTCCCTACTCTAGTCTATTACACCAACTGTTAGGCTACAACCTTCACCATCATGCAACCCTGTTCTGCACTCTTTATACCTCCATTGGCAGGTGGCAGTCAAACTGCTGCTGCTGCAGTTTGCTGCTGCAGTTTACTTCTGCAGTTGACCAATTCAAGCCGCAAGTCCTTACTGCTGCTGATCTCATGGTGTCAAGCCTTCATATGTTTTACTGCTGCTGCTGCAGTTGACCAATTCATGGACTTTCTGCTATCACCTACTTGACAAGCTTCAGATGTTAAATCTCAATTTTAATCATTTTGTTGTATGTTTCTTAATCATCTTTCTAGACGGTTAGGAAACATTCAAAATACTTTTAGTTACGTGTAGCCAGTTGGCGTAGGTCTCCTATCTTTATATTGTTCTTTACGTTTCCTTTCTTTTATTTTATTTTGTCCTCCTGGGGTATGCCCCTTGTAGGCTGTAAATTCGGTTAGCCTTTTTTATTTCAAGCTTATTTACCCAAAAAAAAACTATTTCCTTGTGTAGCCTTCGGGCCTTCCCTTATTTCTCGTTATCTGTGCCATTTGGCCTCCTTTTCATTCTTTTCAGTTAATTTTCTTGTTTTGTTTTGTCCTCCTGGGGTATGCCCCTTGTAGGCTGTATATTCGTTTAGCCCCTTTTATTTTCAAGCTTATTTACCCAAAAAAAAAAAAAAGACTCTAATCCAATGACTTAGCATATGAGCAACCAGATTCTGGAAAATTTTGCAAGGTTCCGTTTGAATTTCTGATAATCCAAGTAACGTAACAGGTTCATAAACACAAAAATAGCAGCAGCAAACTGCAGCAAATCATGGTTAACAGCAGCAAAATGCAATTGGCCAGGTAGCATTCAATAAAACACGGGCAGCAGTGAAATCATTTAACACTAGCACTAAATATATAAACAGCAGATTGCAACAGCCCTTGCAACCCTCATGATATCAAAGATGCATGGAAATACTTAAAACAACTCATGTGAGTATTCAGTACAACAACCCTTGTACTGAAAATAAAAAACAGTAGGTTGCAACAACCCTTGCAACCCACATGATATCAGAGCAGTGTACATAAAGCAGTGTACATAACGTGAGAAGTACATAAAACATATGATGGAACCTGATGATGATTTGCCAATGGAATGAAACTCTGTTCCTTGCTGCAGCAAATACAGGAGCAGCAGCAGTAAATGCCATTGAATCTGCCCCCTATTTGAAACCTGTATGTATAGCTCATGCAAGGCACTGAACTGGTCTCACAATGCACCAGTGAATGGGCTCCACAACCTGAACTCTTGTGCCTCCCCTTGATGGAACCTCACTGCCTCATAAAGGCCTGAGATGCCCCATTACTGCTGGCACTACCTGTATACATCAGAAGCCAAATAGAAGTGATAGGGTAAGTCTCATTCAATCCCCCACCTAACTGACAATCTCTGATATTGAGGTCCTTGGGGGAGATTATCCAAGGACAACAACCTATACCTCACAAGTGAGTGGATTTTACTCACTACAATGGGTATTGTGCAAGTTGCGTTTTGGAATTTACAAGCATTTCTTTCAAGCCAGATTTGGTAGACTGAGGCAGTGAACACAAGTTTGGTGATTAAGGTTTTAAGGGTTTTGCCTTTGACGTCGGAGATTTGCTTAATCCAGTCAGTCCAACTCCTAGAGGGCCAATTTATGTTGAGATGGGTTAGAATTTGGGACCAGACTTGAGAGGTGAAGGGGCAATTAAAGAATAAATGGTCATGGGTCTCATCGCTAGGACAAAAGGCACAACAAGAGACAGGAATAGTCCCAAAGAGGACAAGCCTGTCTCCAGTATAAAGCCTTTCATGAATTGCAAGCCATGAAATCATGCTACACTTGGGAATATGTCCAGGGAACCATATGCTCTTGTACCAGGACACCTTAGGATAGTGAGTCCTAACCTCATTCCAGAGGGAAGAGATAGAGAAATCACCATTGGAATTAAGGGTCCAACTATGGTAATCCTCCAGAGCATGATTTGGGCTACGCAAAGAAGAAATAGGACCTCTAAGCTCATTAAGTTCCAATGTTTGGGTGATGGGAAAACACCAATTGGAGCCTCTAATAATGGAAGCCACAGTGGCCCCCTTGGTGAGACCAGAGTCATAAATGACCCTAGTGCCAAATCTATTGACAATGGGGCCCAGGGGGTGCCAATTATCATACCAGAGTGAAGTGGTCCTACCATTACCAATAACAATCTTAATGTGGGGATGAACAAGTGGTCTGAGATTAAGAAGTTTTCTCCAAACCCAAGAGGGTGAGCTGGGCATATTAACTTCCCAAAAGGACCTCCCTTTGAGTAAGTATGATTTAACCCACTGGCACCACATAGATTGTTCCCCACCAGAGATAAGGAACCAAATGTGTTTTGCAATAGCAGCTTTGTTCCACACAAGAATGGATTTGAAACCAAGGCCACCTTCCTGTTTTGGACAACACAAGTGTTCCCAAGAGACTTTAGCCCCAGTCTTTTTAAGTTCAGGACCAGTCCACATGAAGGATCTAAGAATGGATTCAACCTCCTTAATAACTTTTTTAAGGAGTATGAATAGAGAAGACCAATATGTCTGCATTGAAAATAAGACATTCTTAATTAATTGGACTCTACCAGCATAAGTCAAGTCCCTATTTGTCCATGTTTTGGTTCTTGAGGTGATTCTATCAATCATTGGCTTGCAATCAATGTATTTTAATTTGGTGGAAAGCAATGGAACCCCCAAGTATCTCACAGGCAATGTGCCTTCCTTAAACCCAAGCAATTGGAGTATTGCAACTCTGGTAGTACATTGAACCCCAGAAAAGAAAACACTGCTTTTTCCAAGGCTAGGGGATAGCCCAGATAAAGTTTCAAATTCAAAGAGAGAATCCTGGATATGCCTGACTGAATCAACATCACCTTTGCAAAAGAGCATAAGGTCGTCAGCAAAACACAGATTGATGATTCTGGGTTTATTGCATCTCCAATGGAACTTAAAGTCAGGCTTATTGGACTTCTCTTTTAAAATGCATGTGAGTACCTCCATAACAATTACAAAGAGGTAGGATGACAGGGGATCACCCTGTCTGAGACCTCTCTCGCCTTTAATGTAGCCAGTAGGTTCACCATTAATATTGAGTGTGTAATTTTTTTTTTGGGTAATTTAGCTTGAAATTAAAAGGGGTTAAGCGAATGTACAGCCTACAAGGGGCATACCCCAGGGAGGACAAAATCAAAAAAAGAACAGAAAAGAAAATTGCATATTCCCCGGCACAACCCGCCGGGGTGGGAAAATAGGATGCCCTTGCACAACCCGCAAGGATAGGGATAAGTAAGGATTGACAAAAATTTGTGCGCAGAGGGCCCCACTAAGAGCCCTTATGCCGACAAAATGGACAATGGAACCCACTTTCCATTGTATGCACGGGTAATAGCTATCCTTGAGTGGACCAAATATTGATTTGATTGGTTCAGCCTAAAAAAGACTATTTGTACCAGATGGGTGAAAGTGTGCAATAAATGTATGAAATGGCCAGTTGGACCACGTGATTTCTGGATGGTGGAGCAGTACAATTTGGTTTTATTTACCCAAAAGCATTAGGTTACCCCAAATCTGAGCTGCTTTGGGGATAATATCTAAGGGATCTTCACTGTATATTGCCCACACTATGACTAGTCAACACAGTCCAACATCATTTTAGCGTGTAATTTCAAAGGGAAAGGACCGTGGGTCCCCACTTTTCACCAGATTGTCGATTTGTGGGAAAAACCCACTTGGGAGGTTGAACCGAAAAGACAACAGCAGTAGCACAGCTGTGTTTGACCTTTTGAACCAAGTAGCCCACGTGCAAGGGGAGAGCGTGGATCACACTCATCTTCTCTAATTGTTTCCAACGTTACTCTGTTGAGATAGTACCCTTGTTCTGATCCAAAACACAGTCCAGTCGCGAGAAGAGCGGGAACCACCCACCACCCATCCGGACTCATCAAGACCAGATATTCCGATCCTACATAGAGCCAGACGTGTAGCGCCGCCGTCTGAACTCATCAAAACCAGAAGCATCTGGTCCTACATAGAGGCCAGGCTCAGCAAGGACTCTCACCAACAATCGGACTCATTTAAACTAGAACAGGGGGCGAACGATTGGTTGCATTAACAAAGAAATAGAAGGTAGAAAAAATGGTACCAGCGCCTACAAAGCTCGTCTGTGGCAGCCATGGCCGCAAGACGAAGCTAAAATGGGAGGAAAATGAACCATGTTGGATGTGCTGCTGATTGGACCATGAACAACACCCATTAGTTCGAAATGGATGAGCCACCACGCCACAAGAATCTTGAATGACCACAGAACTCAAGAGCCCAAACGGGAAATTGCTCCCTTCGCCGTGACACCATCTTCACTTAGCGGGAATGGATCTTGAAAAGTGATACAGAAATTCTTGTGATAGTAGAGCATTTCCATCTTCAAACATCTTCATCCGATGGTATGGATATAGAAACCAAACAGATTGTTTGGTAGGACTGGTAAAAATTAGATGAAGAAAGAGGAGTGCATTCTCTCTCTAGAATCTAGAGAGAGAAGCTCTCAACTCTAACTATTTTTCTCAATATTCTTGTCCACCTTGTGAGTTACTATGTTTTGAGTGTGTAATTGGCTGTGGTGACACAAGCTTTTAACCATGTGATCATTTTTGGATGAAAATTCATGCAAGTGAGTGTGTCCCATAGGAAATCCCACCTAACATTATCATATGCTTTCATGATATCTACTTTCATGGTACATTTGGGAGAAGCAGTGGATTTATGATACCCATGCATGATCTCCTGTGTGAGAAAAATATTATCTGCAATTCTCCTACCTTTAACAAAACCAGATTGAACTGGATCAATAAGGTCAGGAAGGACACTTTGGAGTCTCTTAGCTAAGATCTTGGCAATGCATTTGTACACAACATTGCAACAAGAGATAGGTCTGTAGTCCCCAACCTTAGAAGGATTAGGAACCTTAGGAACAAGCGCAACAATGGTGGCATTAGCTTTGCTCAATAGCTTCCCAGACCTGAAGAAATTCCTGATGGCTGTTGTAGCCTCCTGTCCAACTATATGCCAAGCCTTTTGAAAAAACTTAGCATTATAGCCATCGGGGCCAGGGGCCTTATGGGGATTAAGACTCATGAACATATCCTTAATTTCAGTGTTGGATACATCCTGTACCATGCTCAAGCCTTGTTCATTTGTGAGTCTCTTAGTAATAAGTTGATTGATTCTATCATAGCCATCATAGAAGGAAGTATGTGGTTTTCCAAGCAGTCCTGAATAGAAATTGACAAAGGAGTCCTTGATTACAGTCATGCCATAGGTAATGGTTGAATCACCAAGGGTCAGACTGGTAATCTTACTCCTATTCCTATTGTTATTGACTGACTTGAAAAAGAAGGAAGTACATTGGTCCCAAGTTTAAGCCACTGAATCCTAGATTTTTGCCTAGCTAAGCTTTCTTCAGCTCTAGAAAGAGTGAGAAACTGCTTGTAGACCAACTTCTCCTCCAATTGAGTAATAGTGTCTGTAGGGTCAATGCCAAGCTTAGATTGCAAGGATTCAAGTTGGAGTTTAGTGGCATTCACCCTGTCAGTGATAGCACTAAACTCCTTGTGATTCAAATTCTTGAGGTCAGTCTGTAGCCTCTTAAGCTTTTCAGTGAAGCAAAACTTAGGATTCCCAATTATCACTTGCCTCCAAACTCTTTGGACAGTGGGGAGGAAAGATGGGTGGTCTGCAAGAAAGTCAAAGAACCTAAAGGGTCTTTTAGGAGGTTTAGGGGGTGGTGCAACATGTACTATGACAGGTGAATGGTCAGATATCCCTGGAGTGAAGAAAAAGGCTGAAGAAGAAGAGTGAGTCCTAAGCCATGTGTCATTGGCCAGAACTCTGTCAAGCTTAGAAGAGATATATTGGGGAGGGTCTTGCCTATTAGACCAGGTAAATGGGCAACCAGAGAACCTCAAGTCATCTACCTCACAGGTGTAAATGCATTTATTGAGGTCATCCATGTGCAGGGGCCAGTGATTTACACCCCCAACTTTTTCTCTAGGGTCCCTAATTGCATTAAAATCCCCCAGGATAACCCAGGGATCATTATTTTTCAGTCTGCACAAGTCATTCCAGAGTTCAAGTCTTTCATTGTGATTATTGGCCCCATACACAAAAGTGGTCAAAAAAACAGAGTCATCTCGAATGGAGTCATCTTCATTTGCCACATTGTTGGCCACTATTTGCTCATACTCTCGAGCTTCCATAGCCATTATCAAATCGCCCCATTCTTGCCAAACAGTGGGGTCCAAGTGGACATCAAGAAAGCATATTTCGCGCTCGACAGGTATTGACACAATGGGCTTGGGGTCCGTTTCGGGTATGATGAACTGGCTTGGGTCGAATGGAGTGGATTTTAGGTCTTTTTGAGTAGAGCTAAGGGTAATTTGACCTATATCGGCATTCCTTTTGTGGGTTGGCAGAGGGTTTGTGAGGATGTTGGGCTTTTCTGTGGGATCTCGGATTTGTTTGTTGTCAATGAGATCTTGAATCTCATGACGCAGACGCTGGCATCTTTCAGTGGGATGACCGGGTGTTTGGTGGAATATACAGAAGGCGTTAGGGTTATATGTTGGCGGGGGATTTTGCGGAGGTGGAGTTGGCTGAAGAGGTTTGATTTTTCCCTGTTGTACAAGTCGTTCAAAAACAACAGGTAAAGGTAAGGGGAGTGGGGTGAAGACGCGCCGTCCTCTTTGGTTTTGTGATGGTTGAGTGGATTGGGCTGGTTGAGACAAGATGGCGTTTATGGGTTCAGCTTTATGGGGTTGGTGATTCATGGAGTTAGACGAGGTACTGGCTGTGTAACTGGGGTTTGCGTATAGGGAAGAGGTGTTACCAATGTAGTTTCGCTTAGGTTTGGGGAATGAGTCTCCTTTCTTCAACATCCCGCTTTGCAGAGCTTCTTCAATTGACAGACCCATTTCAAAGTAGGTTTCAAAGTTGTGTGCTTGGGCCATGACCATGTATTGAGCTAAGTCGGGTTGAAGGTTCTTGGTTATGATGCGCATCTGGTCTTTGTCACTGGGACGATCAGTCATTTGCGCGGCCTTTGCTCTCCATCTTTTCACGAAATCTGCGAAAGATTCCCTTTCTTTCATCTTGATGCTTTCAAGCTCTCGAGTGGTGACTTTGAGCTGAACATTATACTCATACTGCTTAATGAAAGCAGCCACCATTTCTTCCCAAGTTTGTCTTTTTGAAATGTCGAGGGATAAAAGCCACTGAAGTGCGGGCCCTGTGAGGGTTTCATGAAACATCTGTGCCATGGCAGGCTCATCAACTTCTTGTAACGAGAGAGAGCTTACATATGCCTGAATATATCCTCTCGGATCCCCAGTCCCATCAAACTTCTCAAAGTCCACATGCTTGAACCTCTTGGGAAGCTTTGCGCCTGGGAAGATGCAGAGTTTGTTCATATCAAAACCGGTAATGGCTCGCTTCTCACTTTTAGCCACAGATTTTTCCAGCTTAAGTATATTAGCTAGCATTTCAGCCAGCTGAGGATTTTCAGGGGGAGGAGGCTGTTCCGGATGTTCATCATTAGGAATCTCCTGATCCCGAGCTTCATCATCAGGTACTCGCTGCTGAGGTGGGGGGAGTCGACCCTGGATGTTTACCATAATCGCCATCAGTTGAGCGATTCGGGTATCATTCCGGACCCTCTCATCATGCATTTCCTTCCTCAGTCGTTCAAACTCATTTGGGGGGTCTTGTCCCTGTTCATCTGCCATACTTGTCTCGGCCTTTGGTGATAAAGATCTAGACAATCTTTTTTTTTTTTTTTTGGGTAAATAAGCTTGAAATTAAAAGGGGTTAAGCGAATGTACAGCCTACAAGGGGCATACCCCAGGAAGGACAAAATGAAAAGAAAGAAAGGAAAAGAAAGAAAAGAAAAGTGCGTGGTCCCCGGCACAACCCGCCGGGGTGGGAAAATAAGAATTACTGGCACATCCCGCCAGCATAGGTGTAAATAAGCAAAAAGCAATAAGTGAAGCAGATAAGTGTTTAATGCCATGCACAACCCGCAAGGCTAGGATAATAGCAAAACATGCACATAGTTGGGTAACATGTAGTGGGTCCAAGAAGGCCCCAATGTATGAAATGTGATTACGCCCGTGCTCGCGTCCCATTAGCCTAGCTATCCCAAAGGAAAGAGAGGCAACAAGGACATAAGCAAGGGCAATGCGGAAGAACCATATATAAGTGATGAGAATGTCAAATGCCTCCCCAAAGTAAGGAAGATACGAAGAGTGATGAACACATCAACTCATATGCTTAAGATCCGCCAACCTCCACTACGGTAGTAACAACAACAGAGAACACGGCGCCAAGGGTATGAGTCTCTAGTGGAACACCAGCAAAAGCCCAAGGGAACCCCCCCATAGAACCCTACATAGGCCACAAGCCTAGTCCACGCGAAACTGTAAACACCCTCATCCAAGCTCCACAGTCGTCATAATAACCCATAAGAGATAGAGCAAGATCATGAAAGTAAGAGAATCACCCGCGGTGTTATCAAATACAAGGATAGGCTAGGGGTAGGTGAGCTCCCCAACCAAGCTAAAGATCATGAAAGACAAAGCCAACCCCAAGGAATAATCCCCGGATCAGAGAAAACCAGGTCACCATAATGTAGAACACATCTAATGACAATCTTTGTCCGGGAGGTCGAGTCCAAACAGGTAAGGTCTTCTTCTTCTTTGCAGGCCCAATGGTTCAAGAACTGATTATAAAGCAAAAAACCGGTCTCAGATGTGTACTCGATGTGTCTATTATGCACAAAATGAATGATTTACGAATGCTCACTATCGTCTCGCCGCAACTTAACTCACGGAGTTAGTCCTGTTTCTGGCCTTAGGAGTTAGTCTACCGGTTTCGGAACTCACTTAGAATCGTTCGCACAGCAGATTGTATCAACACCACGGGTAAGTCGTTTTACTCGGCAATTACAGCTTCAACCTATAGCCTAGTTGTTGAAACCGCAACCGTTATCCTTTCTTTGACCATCCGAGACAAAGCAATGAGATGTTGCTATCCAGTTACAATCGATTCCAAGGCTAGTCCGAAACACGGGTGGCCGTTCGGGCACGGTCAACACCGGAGGCATCTCATACTCCGTGGATTTAAAGTCTCTTAGACTACATGTACAATCTTAGGGTTAGTCTACCGGATCTGAATCTCACTTAAGATCATTGCACAGAAGATTTTTCAACACCCCGGGTAGACCATTACTCGGTAGGTTAAACTCCAAACTTGTTGGAATCAGAGCCAATCACTTTTCTTGATCATCCGAGACAAAGCAATTTGGGTGTTGTAATCCAGATACCAACGACCTTAAGGCTAGTTCAAATCACGGTGGCCGTTCGGGCATGACCAACACCGGAGGTATCTCAAACTCCGTGGATTTTAAGTCTCCTAGACTAAAATTGACAGCTTTGGAAGATTGCCCCAATCCTCAAGTTTTCTTTTTGAGTGATAAGTCCTTGATATCGGATAGTCGGATTTGGGAAATCCTGGTCCACACAAATTTCGACAATGATCTAAGATCAGATGCCTAAGGGCGATTGATCCTCCTCGGGCCAATGTCCCTTAAACCCGTTTAGATCAGTGTTTAGGAATTTTGATGATCCAAATTTTCCCACGTTCGGCCGTCCTGAAGGCTAACTTCTAAGAACAACGCACATATAGGATGCACGATTCATCATCGAGCCCAGGCAACCCTCTACTAACTGTAAAGGCATTAAAACCGAATGGGATATCTACACAGAAAACCTATACAAACGACGCTCGCAATGACTATATACAATGCAAATGCATGAATGCAACATGGCATGGCGAGAAAAGCGGTAACACATAGCATGTAACAAGATGGAGCATGTAAACTTAACACACAGGTGGGTTACTAAACGTGGGGTTCTATGGTTAATTATATGCAAAGGCCGGTTTTTGGTCACTGAGGGTACCCCGGACTTAAAATCAAAACCGCCTCCTATCGTTAAAAACGATAGTGACGATGTGATTTATCACGGTCGAGGGCTGCTGGGCATTTCGGGATTCCCTGTCACCGGCAAGCCGGGCAGGATTGCCAAAACACGCCAGCGGGGCTAAGAACCATGCAAGTGCAATGCAAAATCAAATTTCAAATATTTGGAAAAATCCCACAAAACATCTTTCAAATCAAACCCTCTTTGATTAACACATATTTCAATAAAATTACACAAGTGTAACAAAAATTGCACAAGTGTAATTAAATAAAATATATATTAACCAAAACTCCCCAGCAGAGTCGCCAGCTTGTGGACGGCCCACCGAGATTGTGCGAAAAAGATTGTGTTTGTTTGAGTCGCCACCCGGATTTAAGGTCCGAACCCGAGAAACCGATAAAAACATGACTCATTTGCCCATTTGAAAAAGATTTCACTGATCATGGCGGAACCAAAGATTTCTCGGATTCGGGGGTTTGGTTACGAGAGGGGAAGGGTTTTACGGCACCCCTCTCGCCCGGTCCGTGAACCGGTCTCTACTCGATATTTTGTGGGATTTTAGAAATATTTGAAATTCAATTTATTCATATAAACAGGGAATCGGGGACGAGAATCACGTAAACAGCAAGAAAACACAAAATGTAAATCTAAAGTGGATGCTTGTGCACATGATTTATATGAGAAACGATGATGATAATAAAGTGAAATGATACAAATATTTACAAGGAATAATAAATTACAGAAACTACACAACAATTTCAAGAATTTTATGAACATGAGACCTAATTAAACTGCTTCACAAACTGGATCCCAGAATAGGGATTGAGCGCTCAAACCAATGAAGTTGAGCGCTCAACCTCTTCAACCAGTTTGAGCGCTCAAGGCCCCTGAATTGAGCGCTCAAACCAATTCTTGGCCTCTGTGAAATTACACTTTTAACAACTTCTTTTTGAGATCAAACATTCATCAAGGGTTTTCCAGGAGAAACAAATAAGAATAAACTGATCGATCTCTTAAAGAAAGATGAAAAGGGTGTAATTTCAATGAATTAACAAAGAAATGTTTGAAAGTGGAGGAATAAGGGAGGAATCCAGGTCCTGAACACAACGACAATAACTCACGCACACAATTAATATGCTAAATCATGGTCCATCATCGAAACGACAAACAATCAGCAAACTGCCCAAGAACAGCTTGAGCGCTTAAGTCAATGACATTGAGCGCTCAAGCCATAATCTGGCTCTTTGATTTTTGACCTTTAAACAAGTTTTTAACACCTCTTCAAGATCACAAATATACAGGTTAAAGATGTTTGAAGTGGAACAGTCACTGTTTTACTCTTAACTATGAGATTTTCAAAGGTTTTGATGTTGGATCATCATAAAATGGTTAACTTGTACCCATGCATATGATTTTGAAGTAGAAATAAGCTGTTTTGAGAATGATGTGAACATACTTAACCATTTAAAAAACCAAGAGAAAGCACAAAAATCAGCAAAACAGTGACTGACCCAGAGCTGGGTTTGAGCGCTCAAGGTCAGTGGCTTGAGCGCTCAACCCCTGCTAAAACTGCAGATTTTGAAACTATTTTTTAAATAACTTTTAGACCTTTGTGAGTCCAATGCAAGTATAAAGAACTTGCTTGGACTCACTGGTCTTCCTCAGAAGAACCAAAACAGTGAAGTTTTCACATTTTGACTACCTTTAGAAAATGATCGTGGCTTGAGCTCGGTTTCTGGCTTGAGAGTGGTTAATTCCAGACGTTTTGGTTAGTGTTGTGGATGAATAAGACAATGTATGTGGTTGATTGATGATCAAGGGACGAATTCTGGATTTGAAAGGTGGTTTTTGCCGATGGTTTTGATGGTGGGTGAGTGGTTTTGTAGAGAGAGAGAGAGAGATGATTGTTTTCTGGATGGTTTCAGAGAGATGGTGTGTGAGAATTCGTCCTCCTTCAAACCAGGGGTGCTAGGTGGTTTTATAGAGTGAGTGGGAGGGAAGAGAAGAGAGAGAAAAAGTGGGTTTTGTATTTTAGAAGTATTTTTGGTGTATATTTGGAGTTAGTGGAGTACATTGTACGTATAAGGATCGTACAAGATCATCCCCAGACGCTCCCATGCAGGAAATCTCATGATGAGATACTCTGCAAGTTGATGACTGGATCAGAGTTGAGCGCTCAAAGCCATGGGCTTGAGCGCTCAAGGTGCTTCTCAGGGGTTTGAGCGCTCAAGGCCTCAAGCTTGAGCGCTCAAGGCTCTTGGTGGCAGATTGATGGTTTGGCTTGGTTCAACAATGCTTGGGTTGGTTTGGGATATTTTGGTTGTTTGGGTAGTGTTTGGTTGATTTTGATCAAACTCAAGTCATTCTCACAAGTTCCAGGTAATCATGATTGGTCCGTTTCATCATCGGGGATGCTCGAGCGCATCTCGGGTTCAAAATCGGGGTGTCTACACAGCAACAGTCCGAGAAATCCAAATCATGGGAAATCGATTCATTTTGGTCCTCACAACCCTACTCCGACAAAATCGAGCCCATCTCGCAAGCTCCAGCTGGTTTTCCAGCAAGAGGGGGATCGATTGGCTTCTGAGGAAAAGCTTGCTACCATTGTTCGCTCTCTAGAGGACGAGATGCAAAACTCAGGTATCAAGATTGATTGTACTGAGCTCAAGACCCAGTTGTCGTGCCTCAAGGAGTACTACGATAAAGATGGTACTATTTCAGACGGAGGAATAGGGGAACATGCTCTTAGGATCGGTTTTAACACACCCAAGCAGATTCCAACAGAAGAGTAGCTCAAACAACTTCCCCAAGATATCCCAACTAAAAAACTTGTGAACAACCGCGATACAGGTAAAAACAAAAATTGGGCTGCTTTATTCAGTGCGCAAGAACCCTCGAAAGTTTTGAAACTAGAGCATTATCCTGAGTTACAAAAAGGGAAAAATGCGATTGTGGAATTGGATGAGGTACACCTAGATGATAGAAACCTGAATCACTGCCTTTATGGCTATTTTCTTGATGGTAGAATGCCCTTTGCTCTGCTAAGGGCTACTGCACAGATTGCTTGGAAGGAGTGTGCTCCTGTATCCATAAAGCAAGTGGGATCTTATTTCTTCTTTGAATTCAAAGATGAAGGTTCTAGATGGAGGTCTGTATTTCTTTTCAAGACGGTACTTGGTGCTTAAAGAATGGAGAAGAATGCTTATTCCCTCCACGGATCATCCCTCCTCTATTCTAGCTTGGATCAAGATACATAAACTCCCCTTGGAATGTTGGACAGAGGCAGGGCTTAGCCGCATAGCAAGTTCAGTCGGGAAACCAATTCATGTGGATAATGCCACTGCTAATAGGCAGAGATTGGATTTCGCTAGGGTCTGTGTTGAAATAGAAGCTGGAGATGAGTTACCTACTGAAGTTCAGTTGGGATAAAGATACATAAACTCCCCTTGGAATGTTGGACAGAGGCAGGGCTTAGCCGCATAGCAAGTTCAGTCGGGAAACCAATTCATGTGGATAATGCCACTGCTAATAGGCAGAGATTGGATTTCGCTAGGGTCTGTGTTGAAATAGAAGCTGGAGATGAGTTACCTACTGAAGTTCAAGTAACAGTCCTCCTGGGGTATGCCCCTTGTAGGCTGTATATCCGCTTAGCCTTTTTTCTATTTCAAGCTATTTTTACCACAAAAAAAAAAAAAAAAGTTCAAGTAACAGCTAATGGTGAATCTGTGGTGGTTCTTATTGAATACCAGTGGATGCCGGTTAATTGTACAAAATGTAGGATCTTTGGCCACTCAACTGATTCATGTACCTCTAAGATCTCTAATGCTCCGTCCACTTCCGGCTCCTCTGTTCAAGATAAAGGACTGAATTCTCCTGTAGAAGAATGGCAGGTCATTGGTAGGGCAGCAGCCTTGGCAAAAGGGGGAATTTCAGCACTAGAAGCCGTCACTAAATTCATCCCCATCACCACTGATACAAGTGATGGGGATACAAAGTCAGATGTCCTCCTCTCGAATGATGGAAGTGAAGCACTAGATGAGATTGTAGTGGATGAGACACTTTCAGCCATCTCAGAGCTAACAGCAGCCAGGTTAATTGAAGGTCCTGAGATATCTAACCCCTCAAATGTGGAGGACAGCACCTGGGTGGTTGATCCAGGTATTAACAAAGAGGACATTAGTCAAAGGGGTGGAAAGGGATCTGTTCCTGATCAACCTAACTCCTCCAAATCAGCAAGCAGCAACAATAAGAAGAAGAATAAACAAAAGTACAACCAAGGGAATAAGCAAAGGGGGAATAAGCCTATCCCTCACTAAAAAAGGTAAGCACTCCTTCCTTTTGCTGGCAGCGTATTAATTCTTTCTATCATTGCCTTTTTGATGTCTAAAACACCTCTGCATTTTGGGTTCTGGAATATGAGGGGTCTTAATGACCCAATTAAACAAAAAGAGGTGGTTTCTTTTGTCAAAACCAATAAAATATCACTTTTTGGACTGATTGAACACAAAATAAAAGAGGTTAATTGTACTAGAACCTTCAAATCCATGTTTCCTCTTTGGTCCTCTGCTCATAACTCTGTTATTGCGCCAAGTGGTAGAATTTGTGTGGTTTGGGACCCAGATATCCTCAACCTGAGTATCCTTGGACAAACTACTCAAGCCATCCACTGTGATGTTCAAACCTTGAATGGGGATCTTAAGTTCAAGGCCACTTTTGTTTTATGGCTCCAATCTCTACCTAGAGAGAGAGGAACTTTGGCTTGACTTAGCTCATTGGACCTGTACTGATCCCTGGATAATATTAGGGGATTTCAATGCCATTAGATACCAATCTGAGAAGATTGGGGGTGATCAGAGTTGGCCCCCACACATGGAGGATTTCAATAAATGCATTGCTTCCTTTGAGCTTGCTAATCTTAGATATACTGGGTGTCAGTTCACATGGTCTAACAAGCAAAACTACACTCAGTACATTGCTACCAAAATTGACAGGGTTCTTGTAAATGAGCATTGGATAAGGATCCATACTTGTTCTAATGCTCATTTCTCCTCCCCTGGAATTTCTGATCACTCCCCTGCTGTAGTGTTCCTATATCCTGAAACTAGGAAGACTCGTAAGCCTTTCAAATTCTTCAACTTTCTAGCTGAGCATCCTGACTTCCTATCCAATGTCCGGAAAGTTTGGGGTGGTATAATCCTTGGTAATCCCATGTATGTTACTTGTGAGAAGCTCAAACTTCTCCAATTGGAACTTAAGAAACTAAACACTAAGGAATACAGTGACATTTCCAAAAGAGGGTTGAGTGGGTTGAGAGGGTTAGGCTACAATCTTCACCATCATGCAGCCTGTTACACCAACTGTTCTGCTGCGGCAGATTTTGTTACTGCTGCTGCATTCTACTGTATATTCTGAGTTCTACTGCTGCTGCTGCAAACGAAACTCTGCTCAAATTTCTAAGAATTAGCATTGGTGGTTCTACTTCAACTTGGTTTTAGTGGTGTGCTTCAAGCTTCAAGCTATTTGCAGTGGTGCATCAGCAGTAGTAGGTGCTCTATTCCAAGTTCCTCCAAGGTCCTATCCCAAGTTTTATGTCCAAGCCTCATGTCTCATGTTCAAGGTTCAAGTTTCAAGCTTCAAGTTTATGTTCAAGCAGTCTCAAGCCATACTTGTAGTTCCAAGTCTCAAGTTCAAGAGTCATGTTCAAGAGTCAAGCTTCAAGTTCATGTTTTTACTTTTGTTATCCCTCTCCTCATGTTGCCTAAGTGGCCTTCCCATTTCCCTTTTCTTTTGTTTCCTTTATTTTTTGTCCTCCCTGGGGTATGCCCCTTGTAGGTTGTATATTCTGTTGTCTCTTTTTATTTCAAGCTTATTTACCCAAAAAAAAAAAGGGTTGAGAGGGTTGAGAGCTTCTCTCTAGAATCTAGAGAGAGAATGCACTCCCCTCCTTCCCCTCTCATAATTTTTTAACAGTTCACCCAGCAATCTTGTTGGTTTTTTTTGTTCATATGGCGTGGATTCTGTCCACTCCTATCCAAAAAAAAAATTGATTTCATCTATTCAAAGGAGGGTCCTGTCCTAGGTTCTTCTACATCCGATGGAGTTCATATCTCTCCAACCTCAATGGGATTATGGGGTCCAGTACCCGTCATACATTTATGGGCATTTTCTGTCCATTCACAAAGCTTCAGACATGGAGTTTCAACCATGGGTTCACGCCAGCATGGGTTCCTCTCCGGGTGAGTTCATACATTACGGATCTGGAACTCTAGTTCCAGCATAACCATTTTCTTCCTAGCATATCAGTTCTCCTCCATTATGTGTCGTTGGTGTCACGGTGGAGGAGGTAATGCCATTGTGGTTCCTGGCGCCATAGGTAAGTTTATGGCAGTATTAGATCTGGTTCCTCATTTATGCGGTGAACTTATTTTCGCGGAATCCATGAGCTCCATCTTATTTTGGGGTTATTATACTTTAATTTGGGCATGTAATCAATCATTTCAGTTAATGTCTGGATATATTGTGCATTTTGGGTTTATTTCTGAGGAAGAAGAACTCCTGTTCTACGCACCTTTCCTAGGGAAGAAGACGGTGGGGCCCACTTTTACAATGTGGGACCACAAATGGGTACTCGGGAAAATTACGCACAGCTACAGTAGCAGTGCCACTTGGTCTGGGGAAAAAAGTGGGGACCATTGCCTTATTTCGATCTATTAAACGCATAAGAAATTTTGAAAACGTAAAAAGGGGACTCTCGGTGAACAGCTGTAATGCTAGTTCAGTGGTAAACCAAGTTTTCTCCTACTTGGTGGGCCCAATCTGTCCGTTTTTATGATTTCAAAATAAGGACCACTGTCCTTTTTGCAATTACACGCATAGTGCAAGTGGGCCCCTATGGGGTTCGGGACTTCATTGGGGAAAACAGCAATACCATTGTTGGTCAAATTTGGCAGACAACACGTGATGTGGGGTCTAGCTAAAAACCCAAAGTGTTACAATTTCTTGAGCTTTTTGAAAACCCAAAGTGTTACACGCAAAAACAGATGGGGTCCAGTTGTACTTTCACGTGCAGCTGTATAACAGCAGGATAACAGCAGGTTTCGGCCAACATCAGCCCTATGTGGGTCCCTTGATTTCACGCATGGAGTAAGCTACAAAAGGCTGTATGCCTTTAACACTGTCCGAAATTGGCAGCTTGTGTGCCGAAAATCAACAATTGGCCTTTGTGCCCATTAATATTTTGTCCATTTTATTCCTATCCTGACGGGTTGTGTTAGGACCAGCATTTTCCCACCCTGGCGGGTTGTGCCGGGGAGTACGCACTTTTTCTTTCTTTTCTTTATCTTCTTTTTGTCCTCCCTGGGGTATGCCCCTTGTAGGCTGTACATTCGCTTAACCCCTTTTAATTTCAAGCTAAATTACCCAAAAAAAAAACTTGATCAGATTCAAAATGAATTAGGTATTGATCCCTCCAATCCAATCAAGCAGATGCTTGAAAGAGATCTGTGTAAGCATTATCTTGTATTGGCCAGGGCTGAGGAAAGTTTTGCTAAACAGAAATCCAGGATTCAATGGCTTAAAGTGGGGGACCAATACACTTCATTTTTCTTTAAGTCCATTTCCCACAACAGGAATAGGAATAAAATCACTAGCCTGGGTCTTCCAAACGGTACTATCACACATGACCCTATTGAGGTTAAATCTACCTTTGTAGATTATTACACCTCTCTCTTGGGTACTGTGCATGCTACTGATTATTCTGGATCTGCTAGGGTTAATCAGTTAGTAAGTAACAAACTCCTAGACTCCCAAAGAGATGCTATGATTTCTGAGATTTCCAACCAGGAAATTAAGGAAACGTTCATGTCTCTTAATCCCAACAAAGCCCCTGGCCCTGATGGGTACAATGCTGGGTTTTTTCAAAAGTCATAGAGTGTTGTTGGTAATGATGTTACCTCTGCTGTGAGGAACTTCTTCAGATCAGACAAACTCCTCACAAGGGCAAACTCAACTAGTATTGCCCTTGTCCCCAAGGTTCCTAATCCTACCAAGGTGGGGGATTATAGACCCATTTAATGTTGCAACACCATTTACAAATGCATTGCTAAAATCCTTGCAAAGAGAATCCAGGCTGTCCTTCCCCATCTCATTGATCCTGTTCAATCTGGGTTTGTGAAAGGTTGGAGAATCACTGACAACATCTTTCTCACCCAAGAAATTATGAGAGATTATCATAAAGTCTCTCCTTCCCCTAAATGTGCGCTTAAAGTCGATATCATGAAGGCTTATGATAATGTTAGATGGGAATTCCTTTGGGATACTCTTATCTCCATGAATTTCCATCCCCAAATGATAAAATGGATCAAGGCCTGTATCACCACTGCTAATTACGCGTTGAGCATTAATGGCGAGGCCACTGGCTCCATCATGGATAAGAAAGGTTTAAGACAAGGTGATCCTTTGTCTTCCTATCTCTTTGTTATAGTCATGGAACTGCTCACTCAGCTCCTTAAGGAGAAATCTCAAAACCCTCATTTCCATTTCCATTGGAGATGTGATAAAACAAAAATAATCAATCTGTGCTTTGCTGATGATCTTATGATTTTCTGCAAAGGGGAACTCAGTTCCATTCTTTGTATTCAGGAGGCTCTCTCTGAGTTTGAGGCCTTATCTGGCCTCTCTCCTAGCCCTGGGAAGAGCAACATCTTCTTTTCTAGTGTTCCTCCCACTGTCAAACAGATTATTCTTGATGCTTTGCACTTTAATGAAGGATTTCTTCCGGTGAGATACCTAGGAGTTCCTCTTATTTCCACCAAGCTCAAGTATTCTGATTGTCAAGCCATCATTGATAGAATCACAAATCGTACTAAATCTTCCCTAAACAAGTGTGGGATGTTGTATCCCTTAAATCCCAGCTCATGTGGCAGCCTCAAACCCTCCTAAGTCTAGCCAACCTTGTCTCTGCAATAAGAGGTAAGGGCCTTAAGAGCACATTGACCAAACTGACCTTCACTGTTTCTCTCTATCAGATCTGGATAGAGAGGAACCTTAGGAAATTTCAGGATTTTCGTCATAGTGCTCCTACTTTGGTGGCTAAAATTAGCACTGAGATTAGGTGCAGGTTGTTGTCACTTCAAAAAATACCACCTGGTCCAATGACACTTATGGAAGCATGGAACATCCCATCTCATTCTGTTACCTAGCATTATATTTGTGGTTATACTGTGTCTTTAATGATTCATTTGCTCTCAGGCACAGGTGGATGCAGCTTGGAGGATAACTTTGAATACTTATCTCCCACTTGGGATTAGTCTGTTTTGCAGGGTCCCTTGGAGGGATGTTCTACCTATGTCGCAAGGAAGGTCTTGTATTACTTCTACATAAGAAGGTTTGGTATTCTATACTCTCAAAGGCTCAGTGGACCTAATTGACTTACTCCGTTGCAGAGTGTGAGTGAACTACTAAATGTGGGATTCCCAGTGAGACTAGATCCTCTTACTTTATTGTCGAGAGGAGTGATTGCGAGGTCCCCCATTTCTCAGGAATGTGCGAAAAGTGAGTGGGAGGTCAGGAATTGAGGGAGTAGGTGGTGAGGACTAAATCCTGAGAATTGGACAGTGGTTCTATCATACATTTTAATACTTTGAAACGTGCATTGTGTCCATTAGCTGACTGCATCAGCTTTCCTTGTATTTTGCATTTGCTACTGTTGATAGTTGGTTACCCTTGCTACTGTTGATAGTTGATAGTTGCTCACTACATTTATGATCTGCCACTGCATACACCTGGCAGTTTCTGTGTTACCCCTACACTTCTGTTATGATCCCTGTTACTTGTGCTGCAACTGTGTGAGTTCTGCTGCACCTGAACTGTTGTTGCACCTGTTTACTGCTGCTGCAGTTCTGTTGCATGCTGCTGCTGTGTTCCAAGATTTTGTTCTGCTACTGCTGCTGTGTTGTTGTTGTTCTGCTGCTGTTGATAACTATAGATGATAATTACTCTGCTGTTCTATTGCTATTCCCATGCATTAATGTTGTATACTGCTGCTGTTCAGTGTTTATGAACCTGTCTTTCATACTGTGACGCTACTGGATTATCAACATCAAACGGAACTCTGTTAAAAATTTTCCAGAATCTGATCGCTCATGTGCTAAATGCTTATTGCATTCATTTTGATTTGGCTTAGCCTTGTGGGGGCTGTCCCTTGGCATGTCTAATGCCTGTTGGGAGGGGGATGTCCTCCCTCATCAGTGTAGCCATTATGCAGGTGAATCCATTTTGCCTCGCGATTGTCTTGATCTCATCAGGTTGCCCATGTATCCATCAATGCCGCATCCGGGCAATATACTCTGCTGCTGCTGGTTGCTGGTGCTACGCAAGAGGGCCATTTAACAGCCCGAGTGACTAGAGTGGTCCATGCATTGGCCATGTTCATCTATTGTCAATACCATCTCCAAGTGCTTCAGTTCAATCAATTTGGTTATTTGTTGTTTCTTCACCCTCTTTCCAAGATGGTCTAGAAACACTTAGATTAGGTTTTTAGTCATGTATTTCCTTTTGTTATCCCTATCCATATGTTGCCCTAGTGGCCATCCCTTTTCCTTTTCTTTTGTTTTCTTTTATTTTCTTTTGTCCTCCCTGGGGTATGCCCCTTGTAGGCTGTATATTCTGTTGTCTCCTTTTTATTTCAAGCTTATTTACCCAAAAAAAAAAGGCAGCAACTTTACTTGTGGGCCCAAAGCTCATTTTGCGTGATTTGCAAAGGACATTTGAGTTGAATTAGAATATTTGACCGAGTAGCTGTTGCATAAAGCCACAGCTGTACATCTGCCACAGCCTCTTAACATGCTTACCTAGGACCTGTTGTGTATCTACATGGGCCCACCACAAATCACGTGTAGCACCACGTTAGTCTTCCAGCACATTGCTTTGATCGGTGTGTGAAAATCCCTTTACAGCTGTAACAACGCTGCCCACTTGCAAATTTGCGTGGAAATGGACCATTCTCGATTTGACCAAAAGAGCCGAATAGACTGCTGCAAAACTCCTGCAGCAGTACACCTTTTTGAACAGAGTAATGCCTTCTCGCATAGAAGAGAGTGGGCTCACTCTCTTCTTCTCAAACTCTTCAACACAAAATGAATTCAGATATAGACTGGAAAATGAACAAGCAAAAGAGACTCAAAGCACTCCACGACTTGCTGTCTGAATGAGGAAATCGGGACTATGCCCCTGGGATTTTTGCTCCTTGCTATTCACATCCCAAATGCCACAACCCAGAATTTCTTTTTGGGGTTATCATACCCCATTGTTAGATTGGGAACAAAATAAAATCACAGCTCACAACCCAAACAACTGAAAATCAAGAGAATATTAATCAAAATAAAGCTTAACCATTGGAATACCTGCGTACCAACCCGCATTAGTACCATCAGTCCAGCACTGGATCAACAATCCCTTGAGAGCACAGCTTCTAGGGTCTTAGAACTGTTGATTTACCTTTGCTCATGTCCCTTTTTTCAGTCGAATAACCCCATTGATGGAGTTTCAATAACACCCAGGGACTACTTTTGTGAACACCATCTGGGATGGGTCATTTTTTGAGAAGGATGAAGTATGATCCTCATCTTCATATACTTGGACTCCACGAATAGCCCAGCTCTAGTTTCCATTATTCTTGCTAACATCTTATAGCAGCAAAAGATGGAGTTTCGGTGGGCTGGGAGGACCATCACCCATGTGATTTTGTTAGTTACTCATTGCGGTGGGTTTTGATAGTTACCCAGAGAAAGAACAGACCCACATACGATCTGAACCCCTTTGGGTTTCGATGGTAAGAGAAGAACCAGATCCCATGATAAAAACCAAATAGAAGTTTGGTAGATTTTGTAAAAATTTGATTGAGGAAGAAGGGGGGAGTGCATTCTCTCTCTAGTTTTTAGAGAGAGAGGCTCTCAACCCCTTTTTTTTTTGGGTAAATTGTGAGCAAACATTTTTTTTATTTGGATAAATTTGGGTTCTTTCTGGTCTTCATGCTCTACCCGAGGTAGAAGATAGTGGGGCCCACCAATATATCAAATCGTATGGGATGCAGTGGCGGCGAGAGGCATATGGGGAAGTTGTATACTGCTGCTAAGCATCGAAATCAACAAGCAAAGCCTGGGGTAGCTTACTCCATAAGCTGTTCAATTTTCAAAAGGGTAAGTGTGAAGAGAAATGTGGGTCCCAGTACCCCAACAACACCCCAAGTGCTTTTGGAAAGTCAGACGTTTTTTACCTTGGTCCCACCTGGGGTAGAGGTTGGGCTGTGGTTGATGCAAGGAAAAGTTGGTCCACACCTCACAAACCGAATGAAAGTTTTTTGTAACTATGCTTTTGATCCCAACCGAATGTGGTTGGTCCACACCTCACAAACCTGGTGCAAGGAAAAGTAAAAAGAGGAATGTGGGTCCCAGTACCCAACAATACCCCAATGGGTTATGCTTTTTGTAACCTCAGTTTTATAGTTTTATTTAGATCTGGTAGACTTCTTGCTAAAGCTAATTCTATCAGTGTTGCACTTGTCCCTAAAATCTCTAATCCCTCCAAAGTTGGGGATTTTAGACCAATCTCATGTTGTAATACCATATACAAGTGCATTGCCAAAATCATTTCCAAGAGAATCCAAGCTGTCCTTCCCCATCTTATTGACCCTGTGCAATCTGGATTTGTTCAGGGTAGAAGGATAGCTGATAATATTTTCCTTACTCAGGAAATCATGAGGGATTACCACAAAAATTCTCCCTCTCCTAGATGTGCTTTGAAGGTTGATATCATGAAAGCCTATGATAATGTTACGTGGAATTTCTTGTGGGATATCCTTGAATTCATGAACTTCCACCCTCAGATGATCCAATGGATCAAAGCATGTGTTTTTTTTTGGGTAATTTAGCTTGAAATTAAAAGGGGCTAAGCGAATGTACAGCCTACAAGGGGCATACCCCAGGGAGGACAAAACAAAAATAAAAAGAAAGAGAAAAAGAAGGAGCGTACTCCTCAGCACAACCCGCCGGGGCAGGAAAAATTGCGGTCCTAGCACAAACCCAGACACATTAGGATTAACAGACACTAAGCCCATAGAATCCCAAACTTTATGAGCAGTGGATTTAAGGAGGTTTAGATTCATCTTTCCATCCAAAAAATATCCTACTAAACAATTGTTCCATTTGCTATCATCAGCCAATTCTTCATCAATTTCAAGAATTGCGATTTTACCTTGTTGGAGTTCTGGGAAGTGTTCGAGCAGCATGGCTTGTGATGTGCTTTGAGCACGCAGCAGAGATACCCAATTTCTGGGTTTTGTGTGATACCCAAATCTTGGGGCTTGATTAGCAGCGAAACGAGGTATCCCATTAATCCTGACCCTCTCCTCCGCTGGATGCCCCTCCTGTTGAAAAGCATGATGCAGTTCCTTAGGAGGGTTGGAGTTGGAGTTTTTGGGGCTGTGAATTCCATAGGAGCAGATCGTATTGGTGGAGGAGATTTGGGTGATTTTTGGGGGGAGGGTTTGGTTGGTTTCCTGATCATGGATTCCGAGAGGAGTACCAGTCATACCGGGTTTAGGGTTAGACTCACCCACCGCAGAGCTGGTAGCAGTGGAGTTCGGGTGAACCGAGTAGGGTAGGTTTGGGAAAAGAATAGGGTTGTGAAGATCTAGGGGGGTAGATGGAGATAAGCTGGAGGGGTTTGGACGAGTGAAGGATTTAAGTTGAGAGGCTCTCCTCTGCTTCAAGCGAACCTCATGTGAGTCGATTGCAGAAGAAGGAGGAACGTCGGCCATGGAACTCGCAGGTGAACCCTCCATAGCTAGGGTTTTCCACAAGGATCGCGATTATCGCCCAAATCGCCAGAGTATGGATGCTGACGCCATTCCTTCAACTCAAAGCATGTGTTTCTACTGCTAATTATTCTCTAAGCATTAATGGTGACCCCACTGGCTCCATTCAAGGCAAAAAAGGTCTGAGACAAGGTGACCCCTTGTCCTCATACCTTTTTGTTATAGTCATGGAAGTCCTCACCCAATTACTGAAAGAGAAATCTCTGAACCCCAACTTTCATTTCCACTGGAGTTGTGAAAAGACTAAGATAATCAACCTTTGCTTTTCTGATGATCCTATGATTTTCTGCAAAGGGGATTTGAGCTCTATAAAGTGTATCCAAGATGCTCTTGCTGAGTTTGAGGCACTTTCTGGTCTGTCTCCTAGTCCTGCTAAAAGTAGTATCTTCTTCTCTGGAGTCCCCTCCACAATCAAATCTGCCATTCTTGGATCCCTAGGATTTCAGGAGGGTTCCCTTCCTGTTAGATATCTTGGTGTTCCTCTCATTTCCACTAAACTTAAGTACACAGACTGTAAGGCTCTCATTGATAAAATCACAAATCGTACCAAATCTTGGGCCAATAGGTACTTGTCTTATGCTGGGAGGGTTCAATTGATTAAATCTGTTTTATTTTCAATGCAAACTTACTGGTCGTCTATATTCATCCTCCCCAAGAAAGTCATTAAGGAAGTTGAGTCTATTCTCAGATCATTCTTCTGGACTGGGGTTGACCTTAGAAGCACTGGTGCTAAAATCTCATGGGAACACGTATGCACTCCTAAGAAAGAGGGGGGTTTGGGCTTTAAATCTCTTCTTAACTGGAATAGGGCAGCTATGGTCAAACATAGTTGGTTTCTTGTCTCAGGAGGTGAGCAATCCATGTGGTGCCAATGGGTGAAATCTTACTTACTCAAAGGGAGGAGCTTTTGGCAAATCAAAATCCCTAGCAGTCCTTCTTGGACTTGGAGGAAATTACTCCAACTTCGTCCTCTCATTCAAACATTCATCAAGTACCAGATTGGGGATGGTTCCACCACATCACTCTGGTATGACAATTTTTTTTTTTGGGTAATTAAGCTTGAAATAGAAAAAAGGCTAATCGGATATACAGCCTACAAGGGGCATACCCCAGGAGGACAAAAGAAAGAAAAGAAACAAAAATGAACCGGAAGACCGGACTGGAAAGAAATGGGGAGGCCAAAGTTGGCAACATAGGGGAACCTCAAAGTAAGGGATATTTTTTTTTTTTGGGGTAATTTAGCGTGAAATTAAAAGGGGTTAAGCGAATGTACAGCCTACAAGGGGCATACCCCAGGGAGGACAAAACAAAATAAAGAAAAGAAAAAAAAATTACGTACTCCCCGGCACATCCCGCCGGGGTGGGAAATATGAAATTCAGCACAACCCGCTGAGATAGGGATATAAATGTTTAAAACAAAATTATGCGATATGACTTGCAATCCCGTGGTCAGTTTAAATTATAAAACCGGGGTAATAAAATCCCCGAAATAGGGTTGAGAGCTTCTCTCTCTAAGTTAGAGAGAGAATGCACTCCCCTGCCACAATTTTTTTCCAGATCTGGCATCAATCACTCCAGTTGAATGCTTTTATTTCACGATCCACCACCACCACTATACAAATCTCGTCCATCTCGTATGAGAAGGGCTCCACATGTTATCAGATAGAATCGAGTTATCTCAACTGCTGTTGGAGTTCATACAGCAGGTTCAAATGGATTTTGAGGGATCCATCCTCGCTCTTCCATCCCAGTCCAATCGGAGAAATACCAGGCAAAACAAAAGGGATTTGAGGCGTCGAGCTAAGAAATCCCTCTTATGTTCGTTTCACAGAATCCATCAACAATCCCGATGGGTTTTGACCGTAATCCATCTTCACTCGGAGGTGTTGCAGCTAATGGTTGAGCATCAACAGAACGCTCACAAACAACACCGTAGGGTCCATATCAGGTCAACCCAGTCACTGTCGAGGCCGTACGATGGTCGGCGATGAAGCCTGTCGGATGCCAAACAACAGCCGGTGACCACAGTCCTTGGTGACCATCGCATTCCCGGATCTGGGATATCTTGGAACGGGGTGAACACAATTCTCCGATTAACTCCTTCCTAAAATCAGCGGTATACAGGTAACCCATTTACTTCACTGGCAATTAGTAGCTAGTTCTGAGTTGCTTTTCCGGTATTGTTGTAAACTGGGTGCTTAGCTGGGTTCCTATCATCTGTAATCTGGGTTTTTCCCAGACATTGACAAAAAATTGGGTACACTGTTGAGTACTGCGACTGCTTCATATGGTACTATACGGGATAATCTATTCACTTGAGTACTGCTCGTTTTATGGTGTTGCTTGGAGTTTGGTGCGACTGCTTCTGCAGTTTGAATGGTTGCGATGTGTGGTCCGATGGCTTTGACTACTTTGGGTGCGCCCGTCGCACAAGATGGCCCTAGTAGTCAATGGGCTGGAGTTTATTCGAGAGGGTGATGTAACTCCGGGGCTGACCTTGACTGCAATGATTCTTGCCAGTTAGGGGTCCATCCCCCTGAGCCCAAGTTCCGAGTAATCTGCTGTAACAGTGAATGGGTAATTAAGTTGATATCCTTATCCTTTTTTACCATAGTGTTAATTGGTACTTTGGTACATTGTCTATTTGCTCCATTGTTGAACCTGTACCGCGGTTCACATACAGTGGCCTGATTAATGGGAACCTCTTGGTACTCTGTCGATCGGCATTCGGATTCACATGAAAACTGTGTTCTTATGACTCTACTTGGGATAACTTATATACTTGAGAACTGCTCATTGTATGGTGTTGCTTAGAGTTTGGTTCGACTGCTCCTGCAGTTCTGAATTGTTGCGATGTGTGGTCTGATGGCATTGTCTTCTTTGGGGTGCGCTCGTCGCACAAGATGGCCCTTGTGGCAATGGGCTGGAGTTTATCGAGAGGGTGATTTAACTCCGGGGCTGACCTGGAGTGCCACGATTCTTGCCTGTTAGGGGTCGATCCCCCTGACTCCATGTTCTAAGTTCTCCGCTGTTACAGTGAATGGTCTTAAGTTGTTATTCCTCTCCATGTTTTTGGTATGCAATATCACTCCTATGGTTCTATTTTCTCTTGTTTGGTAATGGTTGTGCTATTGAAACTTGGTTGTGGCTGATTTTCGGCGTTGGGTGGAGCTTGACTTTGGTCCGAAGGCGTGGGTACTTAGGATTGATGGGCCTAGTTTCTGCGGGCTGGGGTTCTCCGAGAGGGACGGAGTTGCTCTAGGGCTGACCTTAGTCTTGGATCCACCTTAGCACGGTTCGGGGGTCTCATCCACCTCTGACCCCGAGTTTCTTTTGCATGTACTGTTTTCATTACAGGGGGTACTCGTTCGTTACCGTATGTGGAAGATGATGGATGGGATAGTTGCACCGTGTGGTTGATTGTGAGTGTGTTGAGTCCGAGGGCAGAGATCACCGTTGGATACATAGTGGTGACCTTGGTTTTCTCTGGTCTGGGAGGTTTTTTCTGGGGCTGACTTAGTCTTCACGATCTTTAGCTTGACTAGGGATTTCACCTATCCTTAGTCCTATCCTTATCTATTTGACATCACTGCGGGGTACTCTGTACTTTTGATACATAGGGGCCCTTGGACCCACTGTGCATGGCATTCCAACAATTATCTGCTACGCTTATTGCATTCTACTTATTTACACCTATGTCTGCGGGATGTGTCGGTGCTTCTTTACACTTATTGCATTTTGCTCATTTATACCTATACTGGCGGGATGTGCTAGTACCTCTTATTTCCCACCCCGGCGGGTTGTGTCGGGGACCACGCATTTTTTCTTTTCCTTTTCTTTTCTTCTTTTCTTTCTTTTCATTTTGTCCTCCCTGGGGTATGCCCCTTGTAGGCTGTACATTCGCTTAACCCCTTTTAATTTCAAGCTAATTTACCCAAAAATAAATAAAAGCCCCGAATACAGGTGATCACAAGGTAGTGGGACCCCTTGTTTCGTGATCTCAAAATCTGCATCATGCGATACAGCTGGGCGAGACTTGGACCGTGATTTGAACTTTGCTGCCAAAAGGTTACTGCAGCTACTTCCATTTGACCAGAGAATGCCCACTTGCCATGAAGAGTGTGAAACACACTCTCCTCTTCTCCATTGAATTTCCGGACAAACTCAGGGGAATACCTCAAAAAATTCTAAAATTGCAAGGGCTGAGCCCACTCTTTTCTTCTCCAGGAAGAAACACGAAGAACATTTGGAATAAACCAAAATGAAAACTCAGGCCAATCGAGGTTTGCACAACACAGACGCATAGGGGAGGATGGGGATCTCCTTCACGGAACCCTCCTTAGCAGCCAGAGACCAGTTGTGGTATTACCCCACCGCCGTGACACCGACGACACTTAACGGCAGGAACTAAGCCGCATATGAGAGCCAGATGAAATATGGACCCCCGGATCTCAGTTTGCCTCTGTGCGTGGAACGTTTCTGGACGCTGGGTAGTTGGTTGTTGATAATGGGAACTGGGTATGACCTAGAACCCTAAACTCTGATGTTTGTACATCTTAGAGATGATATCCCTCGAAGAGGGGTTTTGATGTAGGAATCCGGATCGTCTGGCCACCAGAAATCCAGGCCCTCCTGTGGATGTTAGCTCCCAAGAAGAACTTGAGAGTACACGACCTCACGGTCTGTGGTTTGAATGAGGAAGACCGAGCCGCTTTGAGGACGAACACCATCTGGAGTTGAACCCATCTGGTGAATACGAACCCCATGAGAGCTTAGATACCCCATTTTTTGATAGGGAATGAAGAGATTTTTCATCCCCAAACTGAGGTTTGAGGAAACATAAAAAATATCGGGACAAATCAGAGGGTATTACCTCTGATCAAAAGTGATTCTAAGCCATCAAGGGAGATGGAAGAGAAACACTCAAAATGAATCTAAATGATTGACATTGAGGCTTGACATTGAAGCTTGAGTATAGCAATAGGTAACACATCCCGTTGGGGAGGACATGAAACTTGATGAACATGAGACTTGGAACTGTCAATATGACTTGGGGCTGCTTGAACATAAATCCTGATCCTCAAAGCTTGAACCTTGAACATGAGACATGAAGCTTGAACATGAAAATTGGAATAGGACCTTGGATAGGAACATAAGGTCCTATGTTACACTGGGACAACCCCCCAGCAATAGGTCCATGAAAATGGGTACAAAAGCACCACATTGGGAGGAAGCCCCCTCCCAGAAGGGGATCATACATGCCAGGGACAAGCCCCCATGGCTAGGCCTAATCTCTTACTACAACATCCAGATTTTGGAAAACTGCTGAAACATTTGGTACAAAAGCACAAACATTTCGGACATAGCAGCAGCTAAAGCATGGCACAAACAGTCATCGATAGATATATAAACAACATCGTGGATGTTGATCAGACACACAGCAGTCCAGATGAAACCAATCAACTCTAAGCAGTGCTGCATTAGTACTGCCCCTGCAGCACAGGACTACAAACTGCAAGGAGCAGTATATACTGCCAGCAGTCATAACAGGGCTTGATGACCGCAGTCACAGAATCCAACAGTAGCAGGCAGTAGGTCTAACAGTAGCAGGTTTTCCATGTATACAGTGAACAAACAAGAGTAATAATGCAACAGTAACAGAGGATTGCAATAGCCCTTGCAACCATGATATATGTTCCCAAATGAGAGTTCTAATGTAGCAGTGATTAACAAGAGGACTAACATATTGCAATAGTGATAGCAGATTGCAACAGCCCTTGCAACCCACTCAACATCAACAAATTGCAATAGTAGCATGCAGTTTAACATGATAGGTTCAAGTGCAAGCAAATAAGTAGGAATCCATGGGTTGCAACAGCCCTTGCAACCCACAAAACACAACCAATTAATCATTGCCATAATCGCATCAATTAAAATAAAATGCAGTGAGTGCTAACCACAATAGGAACATAGGAACATAGGTCATTTGCTCTGGATTGCTCTGCTCATTTGGGGTGCCCCAAGGGGATGTCATTGTGAATCAAACAGAGTTGCTCCTGTGCAGCTACTAGTATACAGCAACCTGACTCATAGTGATGATCTGTTGTGCACAACAAAGGGTACAAGTGGAATTAATAAAGGTTTTTTTTTTTGGGTAATTTAGCGTGAAATTAAAAGGGGTTAAGCGAATGTACAGCCTACAACGGGCATACCCCAGGGAGGACAAAATAAAATAAAGAAAAGAAAAGAAAATTGCGTACTCCCCGACACAACCCGCCAGGGTGGGAAAATAAGAAGTCCAGCACAACCCGCTAGGATAGGTACAATAAAACGTAATGCGGTAAATAAATCCATTAATCAAAACAACCCATGCACAGGTCTAAGCCGTGCATATCGGTGACTGGTACAGCTGGCCTAAGGCCATTTTCCGGTGCAAAACTTGCATAAGCACCCATGTGCTTCAGAATCAAGTCATGCCTTTATTTTGATCGATCAGACCTTGCACAAACACCCATGCACAAGCTCGTTGCTGTCATCATTTGAGCCAAGAATTGCTTTTGAAGTGTCCCACCGAATAGGGTGCAGCAGAGCTACGTTGCACATTGTTTAATGGGCACAAAGCCACTTGGTTTATAGGCACAAAGCCCCACTTCTTCTTTTTTTGGGTAAAAAAGCTTGAAATAGAAAAAAGGCTAACCGGATTGTCACGCCCTCGATTTTTAAACAATAAAAAGTAAACATTTTTATAAATAAAGTGCCACGTTTCATAAATCTTCTTCTTTTATCCCATTGGAAAACATGAATGGAAGTAATAAGTTGATTACATTATTTCAAACACCAGGAGATTTTTTAAAAAAAAATTAATGTTACAAACCCATGCTCGTTTTAATAAAAGTACATGATCATCTCCCAAAAGATTACATACGAAGTTTTCAATAAGAGACATTAATCAATGATGCCTTCAAAAGATTGTATGCACTCCCAATGCACTTCACGTCATGCTCCTCATCGAACACCTGAAAATTGATAGGTTGAGCTACACTAGCCCAGTAGAAAAATCTCTACACAAACCCCATATATGTATGTGGTGCACAATGCAAGTGAGTGAACTTACAATGCATAAGTCTGATTTTAAAAGTTCCTTTCCTTTAAATACACGTCTCGTCACACACATAAATACACATACACATACACACACACACCCCTATACACCCTCACGTGCACACGACACCACAGATACATAACAACGCTTGAAAGTCTCAAACTGAACGAAAGTACTCTTTATCATTTCATTTCCATTTCAACACCACCCTTGGGATCACCAGGGTTCTGCCCCCAATTTCATCTCTAACAATTGACCCTTGTTACCTCTCAACACACACAAACGACCTAATCTCCCAACATAACCACGCATTTTGATTTTAGATAGATGATTCATTCACACCAAGGCCTCTCTCATAAAGCGTACAACAAATACCACACCACTCCCAATGCATGAATACAATCAAACCAACGAAGGAATGTAAGGAACAATATACCACAAACAACACAGACCAACACACAACTAAGAGCACATCACACTCAACTTCACGAACATAACAACACAATTAAGGAGCGCAAGAAACTAGAGTAAGAACTCAACACATCAAGCATCACCCGAACTCTTTCGGCCAAGGGTAATTCCGTAATTTCACCACGGGTCACATCCGTAAGTATCACCATCAGTCCATACCTCAAATGCACTTCTAACTATCCCAATACCATTATTATAAAAGTAACTAGAAGCATAAGCATAAATATCTCAAATGCCCCAATTTCGATTCAAGCCATAAATCGTAACTTTACTCAAATCATGGTTTTCCTCCACTAGTCAACTAGATTCAAGATTTATACGGATAAACATTTTAACGTAGTCAAACAATCAACCCTTAATTAGAAGTTTCACCCAAAATCCCGAATTCATGAGCAAAAGCTAAAAATTTCGCAACACTTCAATATATCCGAAAATCGAGTTTAGAAATTGGAGATCCATGATCTAAACACATAAATATATGGAGAGAGGAGAGAAATCCCTACTTGATTGGGTTTTGAGCAATACACGAACTTCCGAAACTCAAGCTCCAAGCTTTCATGTGTCCGTGACGCATTCCACGCGTAATTTCAGCCGATACATCAACTTCAAATCAAAAACTGCTATTTTCTAGAAAGAGTTAAGATACAACCCTTACATACTTTCGAACGTATACGAGTCTAGTTTCAAAATCAAAAGGCGGATCGAAATTTCAAGCTTCCTAGACAAAAATATAGCCGTTCTCGTAACATGTGGCAATGCTGTCAACACAGCGAATTTCAGTACCACAGCCCAATCAAACATTTTTCATATTTTCTATATTTCAAATTAACTTCTGAAATTTTACCACACCGTAGAAGACTTGTATGGGTATCTAGCATAAAATGTTCGTAAATTTACCAGTTCTGTAAAAATATCAAACAATTCGGCCAAAACAGAGATCTGTAGAAAAACGGATGAAACAGACAGCCTATCTTTGAAAAATCACCATAAATCGAACTCTTAATGTTTTTGAGTGATTCTTGTGCCAAAAGTTTCGTAGTGAAATGAACTTCAAAATTTCAGAAGGGACCAAAGTCTAATTCGTACTCCAAAGACAAGAAAATAAGCAATTACAGAGGCTACACAAATCTGTCTCAGAGAAAATTTCCAGATCTGCAGACCCGATTTCAAAAATTCATAACAAATCGAATACTTGATGTATTTGAGTGATTCCAGCGGTCAAAAAAAGGTCTCTGAGTTAACTTTAAATCATATGAAGGAACTAAAACCTAATTAACAGTTTACGAAGGAGAAATCGACCAAAAACCGAAACCCAGTTTGCTGTAATAAAACTACTGTTCATATCAGTACATATACACGAATTTGTACAACAAAATCAACAAAAAACGATGGAGAGAAGAGGCATACGTGTGGAGATGAAGCTTGGGAGATGGAGGTGATGATCCCACGAGGTGGAGATGGCCGGACTTGAGCGGCCGGACTCCCTCTCTCTCTCTCTCTCTCTCTCTCTTCTTCTTCTTCTTCTCTTCTTCTTTTCTTTCTTTTCTCCTCTGATTTCTTTTCCAGAGAATAAAGGGAAAGGAAGGGGTCACATGGGAGTGTCGGCATGCTCTCCCAAAAACCGAGGGAGACAAAAGCAGTACAATTTACTCTGCGCGGTGTTCTAACTGTCCGAGTTTCGATTTCAGAAAAATACCAAAATATTCGTACTAACTTAGAAAATCGTGGGCAACGTCGCCGTGTGCTCAAAATCATCTAGAAAAATTTCAAAAGTTGGACACGCATTACGATGTGACCCCGTGTAACATCATCGGATTGATTCGAGTCCCCCAACCATAATAGTTAAGCTGGTATCACCCACGTAGCTAAAAATAAATATATTCCACACCTTTATTTTATCTAACACAAAATTTTACGGGTCTTTACATTCTACCCCCCTTAAAGAAATTTCGTCCTCGAAATTTTATACACCATAAACCATGAACTCATGCACGAATAAATCATAGATACAGGCGCCAACACGACATTAATTACAACCAAACCACTACGAGATTTCGATTCAAGAAACACACATACATCACACGGTAATTACTCCAATAATCACAAATCCATAAGAAGGAAATTCAAATAACGCTATCAAATATCGAGCATACAGAACACATTTATTTTCTGTAACGACCAACGAACATTTCAACACGTTGGTGATAAGTTCTAGTATACGCCCACCTGTGTCTCTAGCTTTGTACTAGTTCACCCTCGTCGGTGTCCTCAAATATTGTCCAAGTACACACCCATACTCACATAGAAGTTTCACCAAGTGTGCCTCACGTATCCGAACTCTACCATCATCACATCTCAAGTCTTTGTTTCTCATTAACTCAATTAAGTACCCCAGCATTACCTCATACGTATCAAGTGTCACAATAATCAAATCTATCGCATCTTTCACTTATTCCTACATTCACGACTTATCCACAAAGTCCATCAATCACATATACAGGGAGTTTGTCCCTCTGCCGGATTTTGTGGGCTCCGTTCACCCATGGTCGCTATTCGGGTAGTAATATATACAGGGACTCTGTCCCTCTGCCGGATTTCGTGGGCTCCGTGCACCCATGGCCCGATACACGGGTAGTAATATATACAGGGAGTTTATCCCTCTGCCGGATTTCACGGGCTCCGTGCACCCATGCCCCGATACACGGGTAATAATATATACAGGGACTCTGTCCCTCTGCCGGATTTCACGGGCTCCGTGCACCCATGCCCCGATACACGGGTAATAATATATACAGGGACTCTGTCCCTCTGCCGGATTTCACGGGCTCCGTGCACCCATGCCCCGATACACGGGTAATAATAATAACCAACGCTTTTCACGGCGTAATACTATACTAATGTGCTCACACTCATCTTTCCTCAAACAATCACGTGCTCCCCCCACTTTCAAAATCATCACACGTTCTTCCATTTAATTCAAAAGTATGCCCAACAACTCACATCAACCATTTTTATAAGTCCAACTGGTGTTTTATAACATGTGTTCATCAAGAGTTAACATTTAATCAACCACCTCTAGGTTATAAATAAACTCAACATGGTTCAACAACACTATACCATCCTACGAAATCATAAATGTGATGCCACGTAGATGTATGTCACCCATGCAAACACACAATGTTTGTGAAAACGATGTCTTTCATGTGAAAATAATGCAATGATCTCAGCCCCGAGACTTCAAGTCTCCCCACGGTTCCTAGGTTTTCGAACCTAGTGCTCTGATACCAAGTTGTCACGCCCTCGATTTTTAAACAATAAAAAGTAAACATTTTTATAAATAAAGTGCCACGTTTCATAAATCTTCTTCTTTTATCCCATTGGAAAACATGAATGGAAGTAATAAGTTGATTACATTATTTCAAACACCAGGAGATTTTTTAAAAAAAAATTAATGTTACAAACCCATGCTCGTTTTAATAAAAGTACATGATCATCTCCCAAAAGATTACATACGAAGTTTTCAATAAGAGACATTAATCAATGATGCCTTCAAAAGATTGTATGCACTCCCAATGCACTTCACGTCATGCTCCTCATCGAACACCTGAAAATTGATAGGTTGAGCTACACTAGCCCAGTAGAAAAATCTCTACACAAACCCCATATATGTATGTGGTGCACAATGCAAGTGAGTGAACTTACAATGCATAAGTCTGATTTTAAAAGTTCCTTTCCTTTAAATACACGTCTCGTCACACACATAAATACACATACACATACACACACACACCCCTATACACCCTCACGTGCACACGACACCACAGATACATAACAACGCTTGAAAGTCTCAAACTGAACGAAAGTACTCTTTATCATTTCATTTCCATTTCAACACCACCCTTGGGATCACCAGGGTTCTGCCCCCAATTTCATCTCTAACAATTGACCCTTGTTACCTCTCAACACACACAAACGACCTAATCTCCCAACATAACCACGCATTTTGATTTTAGATAGATGATTCATTCACACCAAGGCCTCTCTCATAAAGCGTACAACAAATACCACACCACTCCCAATGCATGAATACAATCAAACCAACGAAGGAATGTAAGGAACAATATACCACAAACAACACAGACCAACACACAACTAAGAGCACATCACACTCAACTTCACGAACATAACAACACAATTAAGGAGCGCAAGAAACTAGAGTAAGAACTCAACACATCAAGCATCACCCGAACTCTTTCGGCCAAGGGTAATTCCGTAATTTCACCACGGGTCACATCCGTAAGTATCACCATCAGTCCATACCTCAAATGCACTTCTAACTATCCCAATACCATTATTATAAAAGTAACTAGAAGCATAAGCATAAATATCTCAAATGCCCCAATTTCGATTCAAGCCATAAATCGTAACTTTACTCAAATCATGGTTTTCCTCCACTAGTCAACTAGATTCAAGATTTATACGGATAAACATTTTAACGTAGTCAAACAATCAACCCTTAATTAGAAGTTTCACCCAAAATCCCGAATTCATGAGCAAAAGCTAAAAATTTCGCAACACTTCAATATATCCGAAAATCGAGTTTAGAAATTGGAGATCCATGATCTAAACACATAAATATATGGAGAGAGGAGAGAAATCCCTACTTGATTGGGTTTTGAGCAATACACGAACTTCCGAAACTCAAGCTCCAAGCTTTCATGTGTCCGTGACGCATTCCACGCGTAATTTCAGCCGATACATCAACTTCAAATCAAAAACTGCTATTTTCTAGAAAGAGTTAAGATACAACCCTTACATACTTTCGAACGTATACGAGTCTAGTTTCAAAATCAAAAGGCGGATCGAAATTTCAAGCTTCCTAGACAAAAATATAGCCGTTCTCGTAACATGTGGCAATGCTGTCAACACAGCGAATTTCAGTACCACAGCCCAATCAAACATTTTTCATATTTTCTATATTTCAAATTAACTTCTGAAATTTTACCACACCGTAGAAGACTTGTATGGGTATCTAGCATAAAATGTTCGTAAATTTACCAGTTCTGTAAAAATATCAAACAATTCGGCCAAAACAGAGATCTGTAGAAAAACGGATGAAACAGACAGCCTATCTTTGAAAAATCACCATAAATCGAACTCTTAATGTTTTTGAGTGATTCTTGTGCCAAAAGTTTCGTAGTGAAATGAACTTCAAAATTTCAGAAGGGACCAAAGTCTAATTCGTACTCCAAAGACAAGAAAATAAGCAATTACAGAGGCTACACAAATCTGTCTCAGAGAAAATTTCCAGATCTGCAGACCCGATTTCAAAAATTCATAACAAATCGAATACTTGATGTATTTGAGTGATTCCAGCGGTCAAAAAAAGGTCTCTGAGTTAACTTTAAATCATATGAAGGAACTAAAACCTAATTAACAGTTTACGAAGGAGAAATCGACCAAAAACCGAAACCCAGTTTGCTGTAATAAAACTACTGTTCATATCAGTACATATACACGAATTTGTACAACAAAATCAACAAAAAACGATGGAGAGAAGAGGCATACGTGTGGAGATGAAGCTTGGGAGATGGAGGTGATGATCCCACGAGGTGGAGATGGCCGGACTTGAGCGGCCGGACTCCCTCTCTCTCTCTCTCTCTCTCTCTCTTCTTCTTCTTCTTCTCTTCTTCTTTTCTTTCTTTTCTCCTCTGATTTCTTTTCCAGAGAATAAAGGGAAAGGAAGGGGTCACATGGGAGTGTCGGCATGCTCTCCCAAAAACCGAGGGAGACAAAAGCAGTACAATTTACTCTGCGCGGTGTTCTAACTGTCCGAGTTTCGATTTCAGAAAAATACCAAAATATTCGTACTAACTTAGAAAATCGTGGGCAACGTCGCCGTGTGCTCAAAATCATCTAGAAAAATTTCAAAAGTTGGACACGCATTACGATGTGACCCCGTGTAACATCATCGGATTGATTCGAGTCCCCCAACCATAATAGTTAAGCTGGTATCACCCACGTAGCTAAAAATAAATATATTCCACACCTTTATTTTATCTAACACAAAATTTTACGGGTCTTTACACGGATATACAGCCTACAAGGGGCATACCCCAGGAGGACAAAAGAAAACAAAAGAAAAAAGAAAAAAAGAAAAGGAAAAGAAAAGTCGAAGAGTGGGATGGCCAAAAGGCTACAATGGGATGAGGGGAAATCTAAAGATAAATAACTCTAAAAAGAGTGTTTCACCTTCATCTAAAAGATGAGGGAGAAACACCACATGAGCATACTTACAAAATGTGAATTAAAAAACATAGGGAGCCCTACTATGGCTCAATCTTACTGAGTTTGTACTACATGGGAGTACTCAAAATATCTAGAGAGCTCTTCCTTGAAGCTTGAAAACATTGAGATGACCAAACGAACTTCTTGAGCCAACATTTTGTCAAGGACTGACCTCCTTGTGAAGCTACTGGAGACTATGGAAGCAAGGCACTAATCGAAACGAATTGAGAGCCTTGTATTACACTGGGACAACCCCCCAGTGATAGGTCTAATAGGTGCGGGAGGAAGCCCCCTCCCAGAAGGGGTTCAAACATTGCCATGGACATCCCCCCATGGCTAGGCCGAATCAATATGTAAGTCAAAAAAGAAACCAATAATGTTGATTGGACAAAGCCCCACTTGGGCAGACCTGCGATCAATCTGTCATCATTGGACCAAGAGTTGATTTCGTAATGTATCGCTGCAACATCAGAGAGCTAGTTACAGCTGTAACACTACTTTTTGAACAAAATAATGTTGCCCACTTGCATGGGAGAGAGTGGATCTCACTCTCTCCTTCTCCAATTGATTTCCAGGTAGGACCCAAATATACAAACCCAGATCAAAGTAAATAACCAGATCGGTTTAGTAGTGCCAACAGAGTTGAACTTCATCTTAGAAACACCGACAACCACGAGGACCATCATCTATGGTGGCACACCATAGCAGAACCATAGACCCATATGGTATTACCCCTACCGCCGTGACACCAACGACACCTAACGGAGAGAACTGAAACGCAAAGGACAGCCAGAAACAGAAGATGGACCCCAGATCTAATATGTTTCTGAGAGGAACTCACCCGAAAAATGAAGGTTAATTCAATGAATTCCCCACTTAGCTAACAATCCCTGGGACTGAGGTCCATGTGGAATCCAAGGACAACAATTTGTGCCTCACCAATGAGTGGATTTTACTCACAGTAGGCATATGGCAAGATGCATTTTGAAATTTACGGCTATTTCTTTCAAGCCAAATTTGGTGAACTGTGGCAGTAAAAATCAATTTGATAATCAAATTTTTAAGAGTTTTGTCTCTGAAGCTTGAAATTTGATTGATCCAGTCAGCCCAAGACCTTGAGGGCCAGTTAACATTGATATGAGCAAGCATTTCAGACCAAACTTGTGAGGTGAAAGTGCAATTGAAGAATAGGTGATCATGAGTCTCCATTCCCATACAAAAACTACAACAGGAAACAGGGATAGTGCCAAACAATACTAACCTGTCTCCAGTATATAGTCTGTTATGAATAGCAAGCCAAGTAATCATGCTACATTTAGGGATGTGGCCAGGGAACCAGATGGTTTTATGCCAAGGTACCTTTGGGTACTGTGTTCTGAGTTCATCCCAAAGGGAGGAGATGGTGAATTTGCCATTAGAATTAAGGATCCATCTATGGTGATCCTCAAGATCTTGATCTGGTTTGGGAAGAGAATGCATAGCATCTCTAATCTCATTGAGTTCTAGAGTTTGGGTAATGGGAAGACACCAATTAGTGCCTCGTATAATGGCAGCCACAGTGCCAAGGGGGTGCCAATTATCATGCCACAGTGATGTGTTTCTACCATTACCAATAATAACCTTAATGTGTGACTGTACAATGGGTCTAAGGTTGAGAAGCTTTCTCCATACCCAGGAGGGTGAACTGGGCATCTTAACTTCCCAAAAACATTTCCCTTTGAGTAGGTACGACTTGACCCACTGACACCACATAGATTGTTCCCCACCAGAGATGAGGAACCAAATGTGTTTAGCAATGGCAGCTTTATTCCATGTTAGTATGGACTTAAATCCCATACCACCCTCTTGCTTGGGGCAACACAAGTGTTCCCAAGATACTTTGGCCCCAGTCTTCTTGAGGTCAGGACCAGACCATAGGAAGGATCTAAGGATGGTCTCAACCTCTCTGATGACTTTCTTGGGAAGTATAAAGAGGGAAGACCAATAAGTTTGCATTGAAAAAAGGACATTCTTGATGAATTGGACCCTACCAGCATAAGTGAGGTCCCTATTGGTCCAAGTTTTGGTTCTAGAAGTGATTCTATCAATCATGGATTTGCAGTCAATGTGTCTTAGTTTGGTGGACAACAAAGGTACACCAAGGTACCTAACAGGCAAGGTACCTTCTCTGAACCCCAACAGCTGGAGAATTTCTTCTCTAACTGAGTGTTGGACTCCAAAAAAGAAACATTGCTTTTTCCAGGACTTGGAGATAAGCCAGATAAAGATTCAAACTCATACAAGGAGTCCTGAATATGTTTCACTGAACTTACCTCACCTTTGCAAAAAAGCATAAGGTCATCAGCAAAGCACAAGTTTATGATTTTGGGTTTACTGCATCTCCAATGGAAATTAAAGTCAGGTCTACCAGACCTCTCTTTTAGAATACAGGTGAGCACCTCCATCACTATCACAAAGAGGTAAGAAGACAGAAGGTCCCCCTGTCTGAGTCCTCTCTCACCTTTAATGTTGTCGGTGGGCTCACCATTGACATTCAAGGTGTAATTAGCTGTAGTGACGCAAGCTTTGAGCCAAGTTATCATCTTGGGGTGAAAGTTCATGCATGCAAGTGTATCCCAAAGAAAGTCCCACCTGACATTGTCATAGGCTTTCATAATATCCACTTTCATGGCACACTTGAGAGTGGAAGTGGATTTGTGATATCCTTGCATAATTTCCTGTGTGAGGAATATGTTATCTGTAATTCTCCTACCCTTAATAAATCCAGATTGCACTGGATCAATAAGAATAGGGAGAGCATCCTGAAGTCTCTTGGCCAAAATCTTGGCAATGCACTTGTAAACAGTGTTGCAACAAGATATTGGCCTAAAGTCGCCAACTTTGGTAGGATTAGGAACCTTGGGAACAAGAGCCACAATGGTGGCATTGGCTATAGCTTCCGAATTTGAAGAAATTCCTAATTGCAGCTGTAACTTCATGGCCTACTATAGACCAAGCTTTCTGAAAAAATCTAGCATTATACCCATCTGGGCCGGGGGCCTTGTGAGGGTTTAGACTCAGGACAGTTTCCTTGATTTCATTGTTGGTAACATCCATAACCATATTCACACTCTGGTCATTGGTAAGTCTCTTGATAATGAGTTGGTTTATCCTGTCATAGCCTGCATAAGTAGTAGAGTGCGGTTTACCAAGTAGATTAGAATAGAAGTCGACAAAAGTGTCCTTGATTACAGTCATGTCATGAGTAATGGTGGAATCACCCAAAACAAGACTAGTAATCTTGCTTCTATTCCTATTGTTATTGATAAACTTGAAGAAGAAGGATGTGCATTGGTCTCCAAGCTTTAGCCACTGAATCCTTGATTTTTGTCTAGCTAAACTTTCCTCAGCTCTATAGAGAGTGAGGAATTGCTTGTATACCTTTTTTTTCTTCCAACTGAGTGGCAGGGTTTGTAGGATCCAGACCAAGGGCAGTCTGAAGGATTTCCAGTTGACTTTTAGTATTAGCCACTCTGTCAGAAATAGCACTAAACTCTTTATGATTCATTTTCTTAAGCTCAACTTGCAGCCTTCTAAGTTTTTCAGTAAGACAAAACATTGGGTTACCCAAAATTATCTGTCTCCAAACCTTTTGGACTGTGGATAAGAAAGAAGGGTGATCAGCTAGAAAATCAAAAAACCTAAAAGGCCTTCTAGCAGGATTAGGTGGGGGTGTAATATGTACAATAGCAGGGGAATGGTAAAAAATCCCAGGATTAGGGAAATATGCTGATGAGGAAGCGTGTGCCCTTAGCCAACAATCATTAACCAACACTCTATCAAGTTTGGTAGAGATGTGGTTGGGGGGATCCTGCCTATTAGACCATGTAAAGAAGCAGCCAGAGTACCTTAAATCATCAACCTCACATGAATAGAGGTATTGATTAAGGTCATCCATGTGAGGGGGCCAAAGCATGGTCCCACCAGATTTTTCTTTGGGATCCCTAATGGCATTAAAGTCTCCCAAAATTACCCAAGACTCACTATTCTTCAAAGAGCATAGATCATTCCAAAGGTCAACTCTGTCAATATGGTCATTAGCACCATAGACAAATGTAACAAAAAATCTAAGCTCATCAAGAATGGAAAGCACTTCACAATGAATAAGTTGACTGGTGTTGTGCAGGACCTTCACATTTAAAATATGTGGGGGTTCCAACATACAAGAATTCTGCCAATAAGGGCATGAACAGAATTATGTGTATGTTGCCACTGGGGGCAAATAGATCTCATTATCTTGTTAATATTAGGCTCCTTGACTTTATGCTCAATCAAACCCATCAGAGATAACTCATTATTTTTTAAAAAGTCTTTGACAGCTTTTTGTTTAAGAGGGTCATTAAGTCCCCTCAAGTTCCAAAACCCAAAATGCAACTGTGGTTGTGAACTAAGCATGGGAAATTATTGAAATAAAAGCAAACATAGACAAAATGGCATGAGATAGAAAGTATTAGAACTGCCCAAAAAGGATACACCAGCAGCAATTAATGTCCCTTGGAGGAGCCAGACTTACTCCCCTTCTTTTTGTTCTTGTTCTTCTTAGAGTTGGTGCCTGCAGACTGGGGGCAAGAAGGTGGAGTAGAACTAGTTGCAGCTGGGGGGATAACTGTGGGACCGCCCAATCGATTGGAAGTGCTAGTAATCTGCCCAACAGAATGATCAACTTGGGCATCATTGGATGTAGTTGCTAAATCTGTTTCCTTTAAGTCTATAAAAGACCCTCCACCTGTCACCTTTTCAACATTTGGGTCATCCTCCTTAAGCACAGATGCTTCTTCATCAAATGCTTCACTAGCATCATCCTCTTCTAGGCTAGTTACCAAGCTTGATTGCCCCTTGAAAAGATCTGTATTGGTTGAGATTTCCTTTGTGATAGCCTCTAGAGCATTGACCCCTCCAAGGTTGATGCTTGTGGCTCTACCTTTATTGATAACCTGCCATTCCCCTTTAACTGTTGCTGGTTTTGTCTGGTTGGATTTTGGACATTTAGAGGTTTCATGGCCAAAGATTTTACAATCAGTGCACATAGGAGGCATCCATTGGTATTCAACATGGACATCTACACTGTCTTCTTCAACTTTAACTTGAATATACTCTGGCAGCTTCAACTTCAATACACATTCTAGCAAATGTTAATCTAGTCCTTTTCTCTGTAGCTTTATCCACCACATGAATGGGTTGCCCAATCACACTAGCAATTCTGCTTAACCCCTCCTCTGTCCAACACTCAGGTGGAAGATTATGCAATTTGACCCAAGCTGGGATCTTGGTTGGTATTGTCTTTGAAGGTGTCAACATTCTTCTCCAGCTCTTCAAAACCAGATATCTCTTGGAAAATAACCATGGACCACCCTCCAAAACTGCTTGTTTTGATGCCTCATCTTTAAATTCAAAATACAAGAATCCTGCTTTATCCTCTCTCACTGATTTGAGACCAAATTCAGTGTTTTTCCCCCACTGCTTATGAGCTGTGGAATTTGCTAAGGCATAGTCCATTTTTCCATCTAGGAAGTGACCCACAAGGCAATGACTCCAACTCTGCTCATCAAGATGTGAAATATTGTTTATTCCCATATTGGCAAAGTTTTGGTCAGGGAATGGTGATTCGGATGGTGGGCTGAAAAAAATGATCCAGTGCTACTCGCTCACGTGACACACAATTCTCTTGATTTAAGGCCAAATGTGGTACCCCGCTCTTGGAACCTACAATTACAAAAAAAATACAACAAAAGATTTTAAATAAAATAATAAGGGACATAACAAGTGTAAATTAGGCGGCCTAAATGTATACATTTCGGCACTTATCACACCCCCCAACTTACATTTTGCTAGTCCTCGAGCAAAACAAAAACAATACAAACTACACTAATATATATATCCTGTGTCGGAGGATCAACGATTGCATTTAGCATATGCAACAAGCCTTTTAAACCCCTAGGCGGCCCTAGTAGGACGAGTGAAGTCTCGTGAGGGTTTACAGCAATGACGCCCACAAACATTTTTTAGAAATCCCTTGAATGTACAGTGAGTTCCGAAATGTGCTAGGCATGATTTCAATGACATGAAAAACGAAAGTACGGTATGCATGCATAGGAATCAACCATAGTTAAAAAGCCTACCTACCATTTAAAAATATCTCACTACTAACCAATACTCAGAGTGTGTGAAAAATTAGCCACAATAGGTGCAAAGTCAGTCTACAAATAAGAACAACCCATCCATCCATCCGAAATACGCTTTGACGCAAATCTCACATGGAATTACACTCAGCAATGAAATCACTCAGATGTTGGCTATAATCTCTCAAAAATATGTGAGCATAAATTTATGTAGCAAAGACAAAGCGGCTCACATATAACTTTCAAAAACGCAAGATCAAGAAAGATAAAAGTCTCATGAATAGATGCCATTGCTGGAGAAAATTTTGAGAACCACCACACTATCATCTTTTTCATTCATTTTCACGGCTAAAACATGTTGCACCTAGGATCAAAATAGGACTTTTATTGGGTTGTAATGTACAGGTAAAGGCTGAATAATGGAAAATAAAATCGACTCTAGAGTAGTGAAACAAATGGTAAGCAAGGCCTTAAACAAACTAATCTCCTTTTTTGAGCTTCTCTTTTTTTTTTTCTTTTTTTTCTTTTTTTTTTGTATTTTTTTTTTTATCTTTTTTTTTTCTATGTAATTTTTTCTAGAAGCTTGATTGATTTTTTTTTTTTTAGGAGATATTTACAAGAAGTAGGCCTTTTTCAAATATTGGAGCTTTCACTACTCTACACACAAAAAGGCGAGAAGAAAAAAAAAAAATTGTAATATGGGCTCAAAATGGGTGAACTAGGGAAACTCACACACTGACTAAAAATTTGAGATGGGAAATCACTCCAAAAGATGGCCTATAATCATTTCCTAGGATTCACATGTTCCTTGAGCTTCCATGAATTAAAAGATTTCAAATGTGGCAACAAGATGATGTTTCTCCAGCAAATGACCAAAATCAAAGAATAATGAGACTTAGCAACAACAAAATGTGGTAATCCAAAGAAAATATGAGTTAACTTTGTACAACCCTCCAAAGATGAATGGCTCGAAACTCACACGGGTTAAAAGTCTCCACAAGTTTTCTTCCGGATTTACTGGCAATACTCACTCTTCAACTTAATTCACACTCAAAGTGGCTATCGTGCAGTGCATTAGTTTCTGAGCTTGAAAGTCATGAAATACCCTTAATTGAGAGGTAGGATAATGAACTAGGGTACGAAAGTAATGCATAAATAACACACTTTCCTAAGTCATGTCCTATCATTCAAATAAGAGAACAAATAAGAACTCACGGTACTTTACAAAGGATTAGGAGAAAGAATTTTTAGATTTTGTTTCTTTTTAAATTTTTTTTTTTATTTTAATTGAACAAAACAGCAAACTATTGTCCCCCCAACTTGAATGACATTGTCCTCAATGGCAAATGCAAAAGACAACTTGGAATTAAAAACGGATAGGGACGAAGAGATATCACCTCAGAAAGCCAAAACTGAAAAAGAAAATGTTAATCTTCCAAACCATTGACTGGCGATACCTGCAAAAAGACTTTATATACAAAATAAAATGCAGAATCACAAAAGTTTATTTATTTTTCTGAATGTTTATTTTTATTTTTATTTTTTCCTTTATTTTTTATTATTATTATTTTTTAAACTTGAGCAAATTAATGCCCCAATCTTCACGTGAAAACCACGGGTACTACTTTTCTCCCTAGCCAAAAACTATGTTCAACCAGGTGGCTATACCAGACCTTCAACCTCACAAATTAGACTCGGGCTCCGGCACTCGCAACTGCAAGCTGTCAACACAGTTAAGTGGCAACAACCAGGTCCGGCTACCAAAAACATTGTTCAAGCACAAGGGTAGACTGGATCAACCAACTGAACAGATTCAATTATCTCCCCATTGGATATGCCATCGACATATGGTTTCAAACGCTGGCCATTAACTTTGAACATGCTGCCAGTTGTGGGATTCTGAATCTCAACTGCTCCGTGAGGGAACACCTGAGTAACAATGAATGGACCATCCCACCTAGACCTTAACTTACCAGGAAAAAGACGCAACTTGGAGTTGAAAAGCCAAACCTTTTGGTTAGGCTCAAAGGACTTTCGGCGGATATGTTTATCATGAAAAGCTTTCATCCTGGCCTTGTAGATTTTGGCATTGTCATAAGAATCATTGCGAATTTCTTCAAGCTCATTAAGTTGCAGTCTACGATTAGAACCAGCAGTAGCCATATCAAAGTTAAACCTTCTTACAGCCCAAAATGCTCGGTATTCTAATTCAACAGGTAAATGACAAGCTTTGCCAAATACTAACCGGTAAGGGGACATCCCAATGGGTGTCTTGTAGGCCGTACGGTAGGCCCACAGAGCATCATCTAGTCTCAGAGAGCAATCCTTTCGGTCAGGTCTCACTGTTTTCTCCAAAATACCTTTCACTTCCCGGTTTGACACTTCTACTTGGCCACTAGTTTGGGGATGATATGGAGTGGCAACTTTGTGGGTGATTGAGTATTTACGAACAAGTGCTGCAAAATGCCTATTTACGAAATGGGTTCCATTATCACTGATGATAGCTCGAGGAAAGCCAAATCAACTGAAAATGTTGCTTTGAAGAAATTGGACCACAACCTTGTGGTCATTAGTCTTTGTGGCTACCGCTTCAACCCATTTGGAGACATAGTCTACAGCCAAAAGGATATACTCAAACCCGAATGAAGGTGGAAAGGGACCCATGAAGTCAATACCCCACACATCAAAGACCTCGACAATAAGAATGGGGGTAAGTGGCATCATGTCACGACGTGCCAAGTTTCCGGTTTGTTGACATCGCAAGCAAGCTTGACAGAATGCGTGGGCATCTTTAAAGATGGTTGGCCAATAAAAGCCACTTTGCAAGATTTTGGCAGCAGTCTTTTTACCACTGAAATGACCACCACAGGCAAGAGAGTGACAGAAGGTAAGAATGCCATGAAATTCACTCTCAGGGACACACCGACGAATGATTTGGTCAGGGCAGTACTTGAACAATTCTGGATCCTCCCAAAAGTAGGATTTGACTTGTGAAAAGAATCGGTCCTTTTCTTGTTTGGACCAATGACGAGGAATGTGCCCTGTGGCAAGATAGTTCACTATGTGAGCAAACCACGGAGGATTGGTTTGTGCGACCCCAAAGAGTTGTTCGTCAGGAAACGAATCTCTCAATGGAACGAGGTCATCCGAATGCTCAACAAAGATCCTTGACAGATGATCTGCTACTGAATTTTCAGAACCCTTTTTGTCCCGAATTTCATAATCAAACTCTTGGAGCAGAAGAACCCACCTAATCAACCTAGGCTTGGTCTCTTTTTTTGAAAGCAAGTACCGCAAGGCGGCATGGTCAGTGTACACTAAGACTTTTGAGCCTAAGAGATAGGATCGAAATTTATCCAAGGAGAAGACTACTGCTAGCAACTCTTTTTCAGTTGTGGTGTAATCAGCTGAGCTTCTGAGAGTGTCTTACTAGCGTAGTAAATCACATGAGGGACTTTGTTCACACGCTGGCCCAGAACTGCACCAACTGCATAGTCGGATGCATCACACATGATCTCAAATGGTAGAGACCAATCAGGGGATTGCAAGATGGGGGCTGACGTGAGCAGTGAGCGAAGCTTTTCAAAAGCATGCATGCACGCCTCATCAAAGACGAATGGTGCATCTTTGGCAAGAAGAGAACACAAGGGTTTGGAAATCTTACTGAAATCCTTTATGAAGTGTCTATAGAAGCCTGCATGACCGAGGAAAGAACGGATTTGCTTGACAGAATTTGGAGGTGGAAGTTTAGAAATGAGATCAACTTTTGCCTTATCAACCTCTATGCCCCTCTTAGACACAATGTGACCTAAGACAATTCCTTCTTGTACCATGAAATGACTCTTTTCCCAACTCAACACTAGATTTGTCTCCATACAACGTTGAAGCACTTTTGTAAGATTTCGGAGACAATCATCAAAAGTAGAGCCAAATACAGAAAAATCATCCATGAAAACCTCAAGGAAATTCTCAACCATGTCTGAGAATATTGCCATCATACACCTTTGAAAAGTTGCAGGTGCATTACATAAGCCAAACGGCATACGTCGATATGCAAATGTGCCAAAGGGACAAGTGAAGGTGGTCTTTTCTTGATCCTCGGGATAAACATGAACTTGGTTGTATCCTGAATACCCATCTAGGAAACAATAATAGCTCTGACCAGCCAATCTTTCAAGGATTTGATCAATGAATGGCAAAGGGAAGTGATCTTTTCTGGTCATGGAATTCAACTTCCTATAGTCAATACATACTCTCCAACCAGTGGTCACACGGGTAGGGACTAACTCTCCCTTGTCATTTTCAACCACTGTAATGCCAGACTTCTTTGGCACCACTTGAATAGGACTCACCCATTGGCTATCTGATATGGGGTAAATGATACCCGCATCAAGCAATTTGACCACTTCCTTCATCACAACCTCTTTCATGTTTGGATTTAACCTCTGTTGCATCTCCCGACTGGGTTTTGCATTTTCCTCACAATAAATGCGATGCATGCATACTGAGGGAGCTATGCCTTTCAAATCTGCTATGGACCATCCAATTGCTCTTTTGTGCTCACAAAGCACCTGTAAGAGTTGACTCTCTTGGTCAGTGGTCAAGCTAGAGGAAATGATTACTGGAAGGTTTTCTTCTGGGCCTAGGAAGGCATACTTAAGTGTAGCCGGGAGTGGCTTCAACTCAAGTTTGGGTGCAGACTCAATTGAGGGCAGTGCAGGCTCACTAGACAGCTCGGGTAATGGCTCAAATGGAACTCTCCATGGTGGAAAGTCTACAAAGGATGCTGATTCTAGTAAGGAATTGACCTCTTCAATGGACCGATCAACATCAAAACTGTCAGAGTCAAAGTAGGCAAGACAGGTCTCTAGAGGATCATCGGCTAGAGTGTAAGGAAGTGCCTCAGCAACCAAGTCATCAATTTCATCGACTGCAAAACAGTCTTCTTCCCTTTGAGGTTGTTGAGAGGCGCTAAACACATTTAACCGCAACTTCATGTTACCAAAGGAAACATCCATGACCCCAGTTCGACATTGAATGCTAGCATTAGCCGTAGCTAAGAAAGGTCGACCAAGGATGATAGTAGTTTGCTTCATAGGGTTGTGCACAGGTTCCATGTCAAGGACTAGAAAGTCTACTGGAAAGTAGAATTTCTCGATCTGAACCAAGACATCCTCAATAATGCCACGTGGCACTTTGATGGATCTATCAGCTAACTGGAGGGTGACCGACGTGGGTTTCAACTCACCAAGTCCAAACTGTTCATACACTGAATAAGGGAGTATGTTCACACTAGCTCCTAAGTCCAAGAGTGCTCTATCTATAGAATGATTGCCAATGACGCAAGAGATAGTAGGAGCACCAGGGTCTTTGAATTTGGGAGGGGTGTTGTGCTGCAGAATTGAGCTCACCTGTTCAGTAACAAGAATGGGCTTTGAAACGTAAGCTCGAGATTTGCGCTTTTGGGTGCACAGATCTTTCAAAAACTTGGCATAGGATGGGACTTGCTTGATAGCATCAAGAAGAGGAAGATTGATTTTAACTTGTTTGAACACTTCTATGATTTCTTCCATTTTTGCACCTTTCTTAGCAAAGGGTGAAGGTGTATCAAGACAAGTGGGAAAAGGTGCTTTTGGAATGTATGGTGGCGGAGTAGTGCTTGGTGGAGATGGAAGGGAATCATCTTCCTTAGTCACAGAAGTATCAGGGACGGATGGAGACTCTTTTTCAATTATCTTTTCTTTCTCAGGACGAGTCTCTACTTCCCTCTTGTTTCTAAGGGTGACTACAAGTTTCGCTTGCTCATGGTAAGAACCACTTGCATGCGAATTTTCAACCACATATTGTCCCTTAGGATTGCTTTCTGGTTGACTTGGTAACTTTCCCTCAGCACGTTTGCTGAGTGCATTAGCAAGTTGGCCCACCTGGGCCTCAAGTTTTGAAATGGACTGGGTGTGGGAATGGAGCAACTGGGTGTTAGCCTCGAGCCCTTGAAGAGCTTGTAACACTTTGTCCTCAAAAGATGAGTTTCTTTGAGGTGGAGGGGCGGAAGGCTGTTGCTGCTGAGTAGAACCGTAAGCTGAAGGATTAGGAAAATTTTGCCTCTGAGGTTGGGGAAAAGAATTACCCTGACCCTGTTGTCTCCAGGAGAGATTGGGGTGATTTCTCCATCCTGGGTTGTAAGTGTTGGAAAATGGATCATTTCCCGGTCTAGGAAATCCCTGAGCCAAATTGACTTGCTCTTGGACATACTCTGGATACTGGGAAGCAATGGGACAATCACTCGCTGAGTGACTTGAACTAGAGCATAAGGCACATGCCTCTTGGAAAGTATTAGGCTGAGAAGAAGAAGAAGGGATTTGACCAACTGAGAGTAGCTGGTCAAGTTTACGAGTCAAGACGGCCACTTGATCAGAAAGATCATTGGATTGTTTAATCTCATAGACTCCCCTTTGTGAACTAGATGAAGGTCTCTAAGTCCTAGAGGCAGAAGCATGGTGTTGGGAATTTTCACTGAGGTTGTCAAACAATTCCCATGCTTCGTTTTCATTTTTTAGCATGAATGTGCCACTACAAGAGGCGTCAACCATTTGACAGTTACGTTCACTTAAGCCATCATAAAAACATTGGACAAGTTGCCACTTTGGCACTGCATGATGGGGACACCGACGAATGATGTCTCGAAACCTTTCCCAGGTTTCATGGAATTGCTCAGTATCTTGTTGAGAGAAAGTGGTGATGTCTCTCTTGATTTTTTTTTTTTTTTTTTTTGGGTAAATAAGCTTGAAATAAAAAAGGGCTAACCGAATTTACAGCCTACAAGGGGCATACCCCAGGAGGACAAAATAAAATAAAAGAAAGGAGACGTAAAGAACAATATAAAGATAGGAGACCTACGCCAACTGGCAACACGTAACTAAAAGTATTTTGAATGTTTCCTAACCTTCTAGAAAGATGATTAAGAAACATACAACAAAATGATTAAAATTGAGATTTAACATCTGAAGCTTGTCAAGTAGGTGATAGCAGAAAAGTCCATGAAGCTTGTCAAGTGTATATGAGAACTTCCAAAATCAGGTTGTACAATAGCACTATGAGCGCAGCATAGATGAAGGCTTGACACCATGAGATCAGCAGCAGTAAGGACTTGCGGCTTGAATTGGTCAACTGCAGAAGTAAACTGCAGCAGCAATTAAATGTGATAGCCTGCAGCAGCAAACTGCAGCAGCAGCAGTTTGACTGCCACCTGCCAATGGAGGTATAAAGAGTGCAGAACAGGGTTGCATGATGGTGAAGGTTGTAGCCTAACAGTTGGTGTAATAGACTAGAGTAGGGAGGAAAGGCCCCCTCCCAGAAGGGACTAATACATGCCTTGGGACAGCCCCCCAAGGCTAGGCCAGAAAACTCAACATCGTGGATGCTGATCAGACACACAGCAGTCCAGATGAAACAGGTAAGCAACACAGCAAGTTCTCAATGTATACAATGATATTAACCAAGTGAGAGCTCTAACAGATAAGCAAGCAGGTATCTATAGCAACAGCCCTTGCTATAACATAACATGGAATTTCGAGTGCACGCAAGTAAGTATATAGGTTGCATCAGCCCTTGCAACCCACCTAATGAGCATAATCCAAGTGCAAGCAAGCAGGCAAGAACTATAGCAACGTTGCAAGCCAAAGGGTTGAGAGCTTCTCTCTCTAGAAATAGAGAGAGAATGCACTCCCCTCTCCCACTATTTCAGATCCAATCTGGTACAGAGGTAATCTAAAGGGTTTCTCTCCTTTCTAAAGCTCTGTATCATCACTAAATCATCAAAACACCAGCATATCCACCAAACATATGTTTGGTTTATCATGGGGATCAGATTTCGTGTTCCCTCTTCTCAATCGGGCAAGTTCTTGCAGACTCGATCTAGATCTCCTATGGGTCTTTCTACAGCAACATTTATCTCAACCATGGAGTTCATGCCCAGATAGAGCATCCTTTCAGGGCGACGTACACAGAAGCATTCAGATCTGAGTTCCATCTTCCGGCTTCCGCTGCGGGTCAGTTCTCTACCGTTAGGTGTCGTTGGTGTCACGGCGGTGGAGGTAATACCATTGTGTGTTTCTGACCCTGCTATGGTGGGCCGAATCTGGTCCTCAGTTCATTTTGCGTCTGTGTGGAGTCGTTCCTTGGAGTTTCAACATCCTTGAGGGTTTGAGGTAACCTGGTTATAATTTAAACCCAAAATGTTCATCCAAAATATTCAAGTTCTAGCTGTAGTTTGGTCTTCATACTGAGCCGAATGAACCCAGTTTGCCTGAGTTTGTTTTAGGCTTTTAGCTCAATTGCTCTTCAAGTTCTAGCTGGAGAAGAAGAAAGTGGGGCCCACGCCCCTTCCCAAAAAAAAAAAAAAATGCTGTGGTTTCGACCTGATGGGTTATTATCCAGCGTTTTAAAATGTGCATCGGGAAAGTGGGTTTTACCCGTACAATTGGCAGCATTTGCTGTAGATAATCGCAACAGTCATTCGGTGGGACCACCACGGTCCTTTTCTTGGACCAGTTTACACAATTTTACCGCATGGTTCTATGGCCGCAAGTGGCCCAAGTGGCCAAGTGGGCATTATTTTGTTCAAAACAGCTGTGCTTTGCACGCCAAATTTCAAAGGAAAAACAGCTTTATAGCTGTACAAGCGTGAAAGAGGAGTACGCAAAGACTTTACTTTCAAAATGGTCTCTTCCCTTGGTCCCACCTGGGGATTGTGACATCAAAACCAAGACTTTGACCCCTATTTCGGTGGTCCTCTCAACATCAGTTGGCTTTTCTGTGGGCCAGCTACGCTAAAACGTGTGTGACTTTGGTCAAAATCTGAAACGCATGGGACACATGCTTCACGTGCAGTGCACACTAATTTTGTCATGCTTATAATTTTGTCTTAAAACATATGTATCCCTATACCAGCGGGTTGTGCTGGATTTCAAATTCCCCCGGCGGTTGTGCCGGGGGTATGCAATTTTTCTTTTCTTTTCTTTATTTTGTTTTGTCCTCCCTGGGGTATGCCCCTTGTAGGCTGTACATTCGCTTAACCCATTTTAATTTCAAGCTAAATTACCCAAAAAAAAAAAGAACTATAGCAACAGCCCTTTGCTATAGTTTAACAAGAAATGCAAACAAGTAAGTATGTACCAGCAACCAGCAACCAGCAGCCATTAAATACAGGGGCAGCAGCCATCAAATACAGGGGCAGCAGCAGTGTACTAGCATTAGATGACCTGGAGAAATAGCAAGATCCTCCCAAATAAAGGCCAGCAGCTTGCCGCAGTAGCAACTAATCTGCTGCCAGCAACCAGCAACTAATCTGCTACCAGCAACAAGCAAACTGCTGCAACAACACTGTTGCAGTAGGCCCAGCAGCAGCAGCAGTACAGGAACAGGAATAGCAGCAGCATGTGTACACCAATATGATGGAAAATGTGTGCGACTGAAACATAAGAAAAACCTAACTATGTGGCTCTCACTTCATCTCCCTTGGACACTCACATCTTCTATATCCCTCTTCTAAGGTTCCAGACTCCCTCAACAACTCACAGGATAATCTCCAACTACAAATACTCTCCACTCGAAAGGAAAGTCAGAGGTCCAAGATACTCATCTCACTGGCACACACAATTTAAGTTGATCACACCCTTACTCATGAGATCCATCAATGGAGTACACAAAGTGTGTAAATACCTGCACTCAAATTCCCAAATGGGATGTTAGTATTAAAACTTCCTGAAGCTCTTGGCTTAAGACCTGCATCCACAAATCCCCAATTGGGTGGTAAGTGATTAGCAAAACAAAGCTATTGGTGATACTTACAACTGAACCTGTCAATCTGAGCCAGATATTAGCAAATGGTTGAGATGAAATGATTAAGAAAACATGCTTTGACTATTAAATGCCACACTTCACCAGTTAATGTGAACTAGTAGGAATGCTCCATGATTCAAGAAGGTCCAATGAGCCAGCTGGGATTCGGGATAAGGACAGCAGTCTATTTCTAATGTCACCACAAATTCTGGCCACAACATAATGTACAGGGTGCTGCACTTTCTGGAATTTCCTAATGTTTCTCTCAATCCATACATGATAGAGAGTCACAGTGAAGGAAAGTTTGGCAAGGATGCTTCTCAGGCCTTTCCCTTTAAAGGTGCAAAGGAGGGAGATCCAGCTAGCAAGTGATTGTGCTTGCCATCTAAAATGAGACTTAAGGGACACTGTTTCCCACACTTGTCTAGTGAATGGACAATTAAAGAAGAGATGGTCATGGTTCTCATCACCAGGGCAGAAGCTACAACATGGGGAATCAATGATCCCAAACTGGACTAACCTATCTCCAGTGGACAGCCTGTTTTGAATAGCAATCCAACTTATTAGACTGCATTTAGGGATATGGGATGAGAACCAAACAATGTGATGCCATTCAACAATGGGAAAATGTGCTCTGAGCTGGTCCCATAGAGATGAGATAGTGAACACCCCATCATGATTGAGGGTCCACTTACAAATATCAGTAGAACCATGTAAGGGAGGAAGGGCCTCCCTGATCTCATTGAGCTCCCATGTTTGAGTGATAGGGAATTTCCATTGGTTGTTATTATTTAAAATAGTAGATACCTGGGCTCCCTCAGGGATACCAGAGTCATACATGATACGAGTGCCATATTTAACAATCAAAGGGCCATGGGGGTGCCAATTGTCATACCAAAGGGAAGTGCTGGAACCATCACCAATTTGGTACTGAATGTATGATTGTATAAGGGGGCGAAGTTGAAGTAACTTCCTCCAAGTCCATGAAGGACTGCTAGGAATTTTGATTTGCCAGAAACTCCTACCTTTAAGTAAGTAGGATTTCACCCATTGGCACCACATGGATTGCTCACCTCCTGAGATAAGATACCAAATATGTTTGGCCATAGCAGCCTTATTCCAACTCTGGAGAGATTTGAAGCCCAAACCCCCCTCTTTCTTAGGAGTGCATAAGTGTTCCCATGAGATTTTAGCCCCAGTGCTTCTAAGTTCAGCCCCAGTCCAGAAGAAAGATCTAAGAATAGATTCCACCTCCTTAACGACTTTCTTGGGGAGGATGAATATAGAAGACCAGTAAGTTTGCATGGAAAACAAGACAGATTTGATCAATTGAACCCTCCCAGCATAAGACAGATACCTGTTGGCCCAAGATTTGGTACGATTTGAAATTTTATCAATAAGGGCTTTACAATCTGTGTACTTAAGCTTAGTAGAAATGAGGGGAACACCAAGATATCTAACCGGAAGAGAACCCTCCTGAAACCTCAGAGTTCCAAGGATAGCAGTTTTGATAGTGGAGGGGACTCCAGAGAAGAAAATGCTACTTTTACCAGGGCTAGGAGATAGCCCAGAAAGTGCTTCAAACTCAGCAAGAGCCTCCTGGATGCATTGAATAGAGCTCAAATCCCCTTTGCAGAAGATCATAAGATCGTCAGCAAAGCAGAGATTGATGATCTTAGTCTTTTCACACCTCCAATGAAAGTGAAAGTTGGGATTAAGAGATTTTTCTTTCAGCAACTGGGTGAGGACTTCCATTACAATAACAAAAAGGTATGAAGACAAGGGGTCACCTTGTCTCAGACCTTTTTTGCCCTGAATGGAACCAGTGGGCTCACCATTTATGCTTAGAGAGTAATTAGCAGTGGAAACACATGTTTTGATCCATTGGATCATTTTAGGATGAAAATTCATGGAAACAAGGATATCCCACAGGAACTCCCATCTAACATTATCATAAGCTTTCATGATGTCAACCTTTAAAGCACATCTAGGAGTTGGTGAATGCTTATGGTAGTCCTTCATGATTTCCTGAGTGAGGAAAACATTATCAGCTATCCTACGACCTTGTACAAACCCAGATTGCACAGGGTCAATGAGATGAGGTAGGACAGCTTGAATTCTTTTGGATATGATTTTGGCAATGCACTTGTATATGGTATTACAACATGAGATTGGCCTAAAATCCCCAACTTTGGTGGGATTAGGGATTTTAGGGACAAGTGCAACACTGGTGGAATTGGCCTTGGTAAGAAGTCTACCAGACCTGAAGAAGTTCCTGACAGCTGAGGTCACCTCCTGCCCAACAACAGCCCAAGCTTTTTGAAAAAACCCAGCATTGTATCCATCAGGACCCGGGGCTTTGTTAGGATTGAGTGACATGAAGGTTTCCTTGATCTCTAAATTAGAGATCTCAGAAATCATAGAATCTCTTTGGACATCAGAAAGTTTGGTTCTAACAAGTTGATTGACCCTAGGACCACCATTGTACTGTGTGGAGTGGGGGGTACCAAGCAATTGAGTATAATACTCAACAAAGGTAGATTTGATCACTCCAGAGTCATGAGTGAGGTAGTTATCCCCAGTGATAAGACTAGTGATTTTGCCTCTATTTCTATTATGGGATATGGACTTGAAGAAGTAGGAAGTGCATTGGTCTCCAAGTTTGAGCCATTGGATTCTAGATTTTTGCTTAGCAAAGCTCTCCTCAGCTCTGGCCAACAACATGTACTGCCTACAAAGGATTCTCTCTTGGTGTTGTTTAGTGGTATTACTAGGATCAGCCCCCAAATCTATTTGGACTTCCTCTAATTGTTGCCTGGCAACAAGAGCCCTAGAGGAAATATCACTATACTCCTTTGTGTTAAGTTTTTTAAGGTCTTTTTGAAGCAACTTAAGCTTCTCACAAGTGACAAACATGGGGTTTCCAATGATAACCTTTCTCCACACTTGCTGAACAACAGATAGGAAGTTTGGGTGCTCAGCAAGAAAGTTGAAGAATTTGAAGGGTTTGCTGGATTTCTCAAAGGAGGGATTCAGAAAAACCACTGCAGGGGAGTGATCAGAGATCCCAGGAGTGAGAAAGTGAGCATTTGAGTGAACAAAGGTTTTGATCCACTCCTCATTTACAAGAACTCTATCAATTTTGGTGGTGACAACATGGGAAGAATCCTGTTTGTTAGACCATGTGAAGTGGCACCCAGTGTACTTAAGATCATCAAGTTCATTGTGATCAATACACCTAACAAAGTTATCCATATGGGGGGGCCAATGGTTGTCACCCCCAACTTTATCAGAGGGATACCTCAATGCATTGAAATCACCTAATATAACCCAAGGATCAGGGCAATTCCAAGAGTTCATGTCCTGCCACAGCTCATTCCTCTCACTGTATAAGTTGGAGCCATAGACAAAGGTGGCTACAAAGTGTATATCACCTGTGATGGAATGGACATGGCAGTGGATGGCTTGGCTGGATTGTCCAAGGACAATTACATCCACAATAGAGGGATCCCACCCAACACAAATTCTACCATTAGGAGAGTGTGCATAGTTGTGAACAAAGGACCAAAAGGGAATCATGGAGCATAAGATCCTATTGAAGTTATTTTCCTTTATTTTATGCTCTACCAAGCCAATGATTGACAAGTTATTTTTATTAACAAAAGACCTGACTTCTTTTTGCTTGAGAGGGTCATTAAGACCCCTCATGTTCCAAAACCCAAATTGTAAAGGAGGAGTAGGCATAGACATAAAAGAGAAAAACAAAAGGTAGCAGATTATAGTCAAAGTAAGCATGCTGCCAGATCAAAACATGTGATACGTAGAATTACCTGCCTTTGTTAAAGGGACCAGAGGTGCCCCCTTTGCTGCCACTGCTTGCCTTCTTATGCTTTTTCTGATTGCTCTTCTTGTTATTCCCCCCTTTAATGTCAGGAGGATCAGGAGGATTGTTACTTCCATTCACATAGGGCTTCATGGCTAAATCTTGAGAAATTTGGTCCGTCCCTCTAGTACCATTTACACCAGAATGTGAAGGTTGCAAAGAAGGGTCAGAGCAAGAGCCGCCAGTGGTTGTAACTAACGTACCATGAACCTCAGTTGATTCACTATGAGCATCCTCACCCAGATCATCAATTTCCACCCCTTCCTTGTTAGGTTGCATCACAAAGCTAGCACCTGTGGGAGCATTGTTCATTTCCTTAGAGAGAGCCTCCAAAACTCCTCCCCCACCCCCTAAAGCTTTACCAATCTGTTGCCAAGTGTCACCCTGATTTGCATCTTGAACCTCAACTTTGGGCTTGCAAGTATGCCCAAAAACTTTACATAGCTCACACTTTGGAGGAAGCCATTGATATTCTATGGCTACGGAGACAGATTCAAGTCCATGTCTGACTTGGATAACCTTAGGGAGGTTTGAGCTAGCTGACACCTCCACACAAACCCTAGCAAAATCAAGCCGTTGCTGTTGGGCAGTAGCAATATCCACATGAAGTGGTTTGCCTATGGCACTGGTAATGCGACTAAGCCCCTCTTCAGTCCAACATTCCAGAGGTAACTTATGGATCTCTCTTGATTTTATTTGTTCTACCTATGGGAAAGTACTTTTTGAGAAACTCTTGTTGCATTTGTGCCCATGTGGAAATAGTGCCTGGTTCCAAGGAATTGAACCAGTGTTTGGCTTTGTCCTTAAGTGAAAAAGGAAAAAGCCTCAGCCTAAGAGCATCATCAGTGAAGTTTGGAATTTTGAATGTGGAGCAGATTTCTAGGAATTCATCCAAGTGCTTATATGGGTCCTCGTTATTAAGTCCATAGAATGATGGGAGCATCTGAATAATGCTGGACTTAATTTCATATTGAGTTGCCTCGACGTCGGGCAAACGGATGCAAGAGGGTGATGTGTAAACTGAGGGAATAAAGTACTCCCTCAATTGTCTGGTGAGTGGTGGGTCATTAGCATCTTCTAAGGTCATTGGTTCAGGTGATTCTAGAAGACCTCTAATGCGGTTTTTAGCTCGAATCTTCCTAGCAGTTCTCTCTAACTCAGAGTCAATGGGAACCAACTCAGGAATAACAGACCGACGCCCGTGCATAAAACATAAAACACACAAGAACTCTAAAGACTCCTAAATTTTTTTTTTTTTTTTGCGAAGGAACGGGTGATGAAATCCCGAGCCTCTTTTTTTTTTTGAGCTTTTTAGCACCTGCGAGCGCTGCAATAACAAACGTTAGAAAACAAACAGATAATAGGCGGTTGAACCTGCCGTAAAAGAAATAAGAGGGGTATTTGAAGTACCAACCTCTATAAAAATAAAAAGGTGAGAGAGATTAATCTCCACACAAAAGAAATATATATACAATATAGGTATTGACAGTAAGTAAAAAGGAGGGATTAACCTCCAAAGTCAGGAGTTAGATTAGCAAGGAGGAATTAACCTCCAGAGTTAGAAATTAGCAGTTAGAAAATAAAATAAAAAAGAGAGGCGGTAAAACCGACCC
>CAWLAL010000132.1:0-55893 GCA_963854785.1 Vaccinium vitis-idaea | reverse complement strand
CATCATGGAGTATTCCTGTCAATCCAAACTCACCAAGTTAATTGATAAAGGTGACATTTAATAGACTAGGCATGCTTTTCTTTACAGCACCTTTCACCTCACCACTTCACCTCTCCATCTCAAACCATATGCTAATGTTTGCTTTTGACAGGGGTAAGCTCAAAGATGTGCACAATGTATCATTTAAATCTAACTACCCATTTGGGTTTCTTATACAGGATTGCTTGCAGTTTTACAGGTTATCAGACCAAGGGGCTTAGTGCTTTTTTTTATACCAATCTCCCCATTTGGGACCCTTTTTTTTTGGATAATTCAGCTTGAAATTAAAAGGGGTTAATCGAATGTACAGCCTACAAGGGGCATACCCCAAGGAGGACAAAAACAAACAAAAATAAATAAATAAAAGAAAGAAAAGAAAATTGGTTACGCCCCGACACAACCCGCCAGGGTGGGGAAATTGGAGGACTAGCACAACCCGCTGGGATAGGTAAATAAGCTTAAAGCAGTACAAAAACTATTAAACTGTGGTCTCATTGAGAACTTGATGCATAGCTGTAATCGAATGGGACAACTTTTAAAAATTTTGGACGACTTTGGAGGATACAAAGCTTCCCTCTTGATATGTAGATAAGTCCAACAGAAGGGACAATGGTCCCCACTATCCACCAAATTTTCAATTTGCGTGTAACACAGATTTTCACCGAATGGGACAGCTATTCACCGAATGGGACAATGACCCATGGTGGGCCCATGGAGAGGACAAAGTCTCCTGGTGTTCAATCAATCAATTTTGCTACGGGCAATGACCCAAGCACCGATCCATACAATGACCGACGTGGCAAAATCTGGGACCCACTCATTTACACGTTCAAAACAAAACTTTTGGTTGAAAATTTCAAATTTCAGCGCTCAAATTTCGGGAGTAATTTGAAACTCCCCAACAAAATCAAACCCAACTCCCCCTGACTTCTCTCTCTCTCTTCTCACCCCTGTTTCTCTCTCTCTCTCTCTCTCTCTCCACACACCAACACCACCGACTCTAACCCGCCACTATCCACCACCGACGTCGGCGCCAACCCCGCCACCAAATCCGACCACCAACGATGCTGACCCCACCTCTGACCTCCACTGACTAGCCTCTTCAGTTCTTTTCAACTCCAGTCGATCTCTCTCTCTCTCTCTCTCTCTCTCTCTCTCACTCTAACTACGGAAGATGGTTGAAGAAACTCGAAAGACTGAGAAGAGTACAATGATCAGCGTCGTGTGATGGCAATCACCGAGTCTCCTTTGGCCGTATTTATTGGGATACTTCATTTCATGATTCAAAGATAAAGTCGGAACAAACATTTTTGTGTATGCACTCCTTAACGGACAACGATTCATTTCAATCGGTTCGACAAATTGACTATAAAGGATCCTATGTGCAGTTGTTTTGTATGTGATGCCATGATGGTGTCCCGTTGTCTTCTTCCACCACTTGTCGTGGCTTTTGAGAGAATTTTTTCCCTCTCGAGAGATTTTATTTTCCTGATACGTTGAAGGTTATCATCTGTTGGTTTTGATATAGTGAAAACACAGGCCTTCTGGGCTTGTTTATTTGTTTTGGTGCTGTACAGTTGTATTTTATCGTTTGCATTTTGTTTGATAAAACAGTTGATTATTTGTTTGAGTTGAAATGGTTTTGGATGCTCTAACAGAAAATGGAAACTACAAATCTTTAGAGAGAGAAACTGAAATTCATTGATGTTGTAAAGCTTGATTACATCAGAATACAAAATTACAAGAGGAAGAAGCCTTATATATGCAATGTAAACCGACTTTAACAATGTAAACCGACTTTAACTAATCACAACTAATCAAGACTAAAGAGCTCATTAACCTCCTAATTGATTTGCTGACGTGGAACCAGTTAGTGGAGCATTCTGTTGAGCAGCACTGTCATCATTTATATCTAACATGCTCATGGTGTGTAGCTCTTCAATTAGGTGTATAATACAGGAATATGAAGGTTATTACTCTGATTGGATGATTAATGATAGCGCACAATCGGGTTATTTTCACTTGCAAAAGTCTTCACTACCTTCCATTCGGGTGAACCAAACTCTACCTAAATTTTGGTTTTCTTGAAATGGGTGTAAGTTATTGCTGGCTCTCTATAAGAAGAAGAAATCATGGGATTGAAAAAGATGTCCAAACTTCAAAGGCATTGATACCGCCAACAATGGGACAATAACACTAGAGGAACTAAAACAGGGACTTGCCAGGCACAGAATTGTCCAAATATGAAGTTAAACAGGTGATGAAACCGTAGGGAAGAATGAAGGGAAGTTGAAGTTCAAGATTTTGGGTTTTTTGTGTGTGTGTGTGTGTGTGTGTGTGAGAGAGAGAGAGAGAGAGAGAGAGAGGGAGTTGGGTTTGGTTTTGTTAAGGAGTTTCAAATTACTCCCAAAATTTGAGCGCTGGAATTTGAAATTTTCAACCAAAATTTTGTTTTGAACGTGTAATTGAGTGGGTCCCACCTTTTGCCACGTCGGTCATTGTATGGATCGGTGCTTGGGTCATTGCCCGTAGCAAAATTGTTGGTGTTCTACACCATTTGTGCGTAAAATATGAAGGGGTAGGTGGCCCCACTGTAAAAACCACTTTGCATGGAATAGACAACCACTTTACCATTTAAAATCCCTTTTTTAAATCCACCCTCCACCGAGTGTTGCTTTTTGGGGACCAAGCGTTGCTTTTTGGAAAGTTGCTTGATGATTGCAACAGCAAGCTACAGCTGTGACACTGCCTATAGAGTCCAAAACAAAATCCACTTGCAAGGGAGAGTGTGGGGCACACTCTCCTCTTCTCCAATTGATATGCAGGTACACTCGAAAATGAAATGAACGAACTACCATTGTTGTACTCAGGACCAGCTCCAACCGAAAGCGTAGAAGAGACGAGGACTACTACACTGAGCACACCTTAGCAACCAGAAACCGAATGTGGTATTACCCCCACCGCCGTGACACCGACGACACCTAACGGGAGGAACTAAGTCGCAGAGGATGAGCCAGTTTCGAGTGGACCTCGGGATCTCAAATGCCTCTGTGTGGAGCTTCTCTAAGTGCTGGTAGTTGTGACTAGTGTGAAGCTCGAAACCCATCTGTTTGTATGTGTTTGAGATGCTTCAAGATGAACTCGGATGAACTCACCTCATGTTGAAACAGCTCCAAGACTCAGAGACCGAGTAACCCAGATGGGTACTCGATTGGTGTTCAGATTGTGAATCTGGGTTAGCTTTCCACAGAAAAAGCCCCCAAAATGATTGTAGTTCTGGGTAAGCTTCATAGAAAACCCATGCCTGTGGTATGGACCATACGGTGAAGCCATGGAACGACCCATATCAGACTTCACATGAGAGGTCCTAGTTGTTGATACCATAAGAAGAAATAATAGCAGATTACATAGCAAATAGTGATTGGGAATCGAATCCCCATCGAAGAGAAGGAGATTGATAAGCCTGAATCAGGATGATTTAGGACTTAAACTAAAAAATTTGAGGTAGAAATATCAAAGGGGAGTGCATTCTCTCTCTAGGTAGAGAGACAAGCTCTCAACATTTGGGACCCTTACTGTAGGTTTGGTCCATCTCATTTCACTGCTGGTATTATGTTTGTTAGTGTGTGAATCCATCATTAAATGTGTGCCTTGTGAGGTGTGTGTTTGTGCCTCAGCCATTTCTTTTTTTTTTTTTGGGTAAATAAGCTTGAAAATAAAAGGGGCTAAACGAATTTATAGCCTACAAGGGGCATACCCCAGGGAGGACAAAGAAAGAAAATAAAATAAAAGAAAACGGAAATGAACGACTCGTCACAACCCGAAGAGAATAAGCTAAAGCAAAATTACAAACAAGCTATGATACTGGGTGTTTCATCCTCATCTAACAGAGGAGAAGGAAACACCACACAAAACAATGGAACAACCTTCTTGTAGCACCTACTTTTGAAGACAATTGAACTTCCCTAATGTTGGAGCTAGGATTTGATAAGGCAACCAAATTGCTGTTTTAACATGACATGAGGTGGGTGAGAGAAGAGAACCTCTTTGAGTGCAGTGAACCGTAAGCTTGAAGTGGTTATGGAACCTTGTAATAGCATGAGCATGGAATAAGCACATAGTAGCAGCAGAGCAACCAAATTCTGGGCAGCACTTAGCATGGAACAAAGCAGCAAGGCAACAATTGTAACTTGACAGTAGCGATCAGTCCATGAAAATGGATGAGTAGCATCACAGCGGGAGGAAACCCCCTCCCTGAAGGGGTTCAAACTTGCCAGGGACATCCCCCCATGGCTAGGCAATAAGTAACCACGAGCATTTGAAGCAATGAATTGTAGTATAGCCATTGAACAATCACGGATCAGAGCAATAAGTAACCAAGTTGGCACGCACATCACAGGCATTGCAAATTTTGGTAAAATTGGACAGCATTTTGTTTGTTTTTTGCAATCCAACACACGGCTGCCATGTCTTCTGTAATGCAGCAACATAACAAACAGCAGCAGCAAGCTCTAATGCAGTAGCAGTAGCACTCTAAATGGAAACAATAACAGCAACAACATGTCTACATGGCTACGGGAAGAGAGCCACATGTGGCAGCATGAGCAAAAGTGCAGCAGTAACTAGAACATTAGCAGATAGCTAAGCTAACAATGAGAACAAAATTTGTTGTTGCAACAACCCTTTTTTTTTTGGGTAAGTAAGCTTGAAATAAAAAGAAGGCAAAAGAATATACAACCTACAAGGGGAATACCCCAGGGAGGACAAAATAAAAAGAAAAGCAAAAGGAAAGAAAGGTGCGAAAAAAATGGCCATAAGGTAGTGAGTAACAAGGCAATTAAAACCTAACTACGGGGGGTGTTTCCCTCCTATCTAACAGAGAGGAGAGAAACACTACACAAAAGAGGATGTAGATGGCCATAAGGCAGCGTACAACAATAAGGAGGAGGATCACGATCATCTCTTCTTCAATTGTCCCTTTACCAAGGAAGTGTGGGACTCTGTTTCTCTTAAATCTAATCTAACATGGCGATCCCAACCTCTCCTAAATCTGGTCTCCATGCTATCCAATTATAAGGGCAAAGGACTTAGGAACATCCTAATTAACTCTTTAGAACCCATTGTGAGAGCTTCTCTCTCTAGAAATAGAGAGAGAATGCACTCCTCCTCCTCAAATCTTCAGTAATTTTTCAATCTCGTCCTAAATCATACTGATTTCTCTTAATATGTTCGGTACAATCCGGGTGCAAAGGAGCTACAGTAGCTTCTACTACCACAAAATGAGGATCTGATCACATCTCGTGGGTGGTCTTACTCTCTTCAACAACAACAATTAATGGCAGCTTCAAGCCATGGATTTCAAGATGGGGGCGTCCCCCAACCTGGCTGTTGAAGCTTCTACAAGCCATGGTGTCCTTACAGCCATGGCGTCTACACAACAACCACAAAAAACCAGCACTCAGGAAAGCTTTACACATAAGCATTTGAGTTTTCGGGGTCCACCTTCAACCGACTCTTCCTCTGCGACTTAGTTCCTCCCATTAGGTGTCGTTGGTGTCACGGCGGTGGGGTAATACCGCAATTGGTTCTGGTTGCTAAGGTATGCTCAGTGAAGGGGTCCCCATTTCACATTTGCGTCTGTTTTTGAGCTGTTCTTGGGTACAAATCTAGTTCATGTTACCTGGAAAATCAAATGGAGATGAAGAGAGTGAGATCCACTCTCTCCTCTGCAAGTGGGGCTTATTTTTTTGGTCCAAAAGGTAGGACAACAGCTGTACTCTGTTGAATAAAAAGGACCACGGGTCCATTGATCAAAAGCAATTGCTTTTGGAAAAAATTGCACGATGTTTGCTTGGTTACACGTAATGCTGATGATGAGTAGAAAGAACCACGGGTTCATTGATCAAAACTGATTCAAAAGCAATTGCTTTTGAAAAAGTTGCACATTATTTGCTTGGTTACACGTAAATGCAGTAATCTCTGTCCTCCTTGGGCCCACGCATAGTCAAATTTTGAAATTTCTAATCTGGCGTCATGCCAGCTACATCATGTGTCTTGAGAGCTATATCACATGCTTTAACAGACAGCTATACCTCATGCTATACCGCATGCAGAGAGAAAAATTGATAGCTGTAGTTGGGGCCCACGCAATGAGTTGCGTTGGTGCACTCAACATCCCAATTTCGAAAAGTTTCATCTGGTGTAATGTCAGCTATTGGAGGTGCATCCTATGTTTATTACAAATTCACGCATGAGAGAGTTTCCACCAGGGAGTGGACCAAATCTTACCAAGGTGCAACACACTTGCAACAGATCGGCTATTTTGAGCCACAAAGTAATAGATTTTGCTACCTATGTTTATTACACCTATCCCAGCGGGTTGTGCTGGACTCCCTATTTTCCCACCCCGGCGGGTTGTGTCAGGGAGTACTCAATTTTTTTCTTTTCTTTATTTTTGCTCTGTCCTCCCTGGGGTATGCCCCTTGTAGGCTGTATATTCGCTTAACCCCTTTTATTTTCAAGCTAAATTACCCAAAAAAAAAGGCTGCGTACAACAATGCAAATAGAACTTGAGTATTTGATCCAATAGCCAACTTGATGTAGATGTAGACCTTGATCACAATCTTGATCATGGAAATAACTTGATCATAATCTTGTAAGTAGAACTTGAGGATTTGATCCAATAGCCAACTTGATGTAGACTTTGATCACAATCTTGATCATGGAAATAACTTGGAATCCCTTGATCAAGGGAATTGCCAATCTGTAACCTTGTAATAACTTGATCTTCCATCAGGGCATGCGACACAGCAGCGAATATAAATACTATGGCTGTTGTATTTTTGATATCATGAGCATTGAGTAGAATGGAATGGATGATACCGTGACAAAGCAATCATGCCAAGGGACAACCCCCCAAGGCTAGGTACGGGAGGAAGCCCCCTCTCAAAGGGGATCAAACTTGCCAAGGGACAGCCCCCCTAGGCTAGGCCCATTTCACCACTAAATAGGTCACCCCAACCCTTCATTGCATGAAATCCTAGTGACTATGGACAGCATCTTGTTTGAAAGGTGGCATCCCATGTGAAAATGACCCTATCCAGCACAACCACAACACAAATTACGTTGCTAAGTGACCTAACCAACAGAATGTGAGTTCGGGTGCACAACCATGGCAACAGCCATGGCCAAGTTCACGTGCGTGTACTTAATGCCGAACTGTTTGAGGCTCCTCGTTGGTTCGGGTTGCATTGTTGTTTGTTTCATTATAGTCAGTCATCCTATGTTTTAGCTACCATAAAGTGTGACGTTCTGAATCATGTCTTAACTCTGGATGGATAATGATGTTGAAGCTTGGTTTAGAGACGTTGAGCATATGGTAGATTAGGCGAGGGGCAGAACATATGGATTTAGTTCCTTGCTTCTATTGCTTGCTGATTTACTGGACGCCCATTTCCTCTGGACCGAGTTATATATTGTTGTGCTCCATTGTTGAGATTGGAAACCATTGAGAGGATATACATGGTGATGGACATCATATTACTACTCTTATTGCTTCATGTAATTGTATACCCTCCCCGGCGGGTTGTGCCGGGGAGTGCACACGGCATTACTTTCCTTATTTATCCCTATCCTTGCGGGTTGTGCAAGGGCACCTTATCTTTTGACTTTACCTCTCCGGCGGGTTGTGTCGGAGACTTGCAATTTTCTATCTTCTACGCTTATGCATTATTGCCCATTTATATCTATACTGGCGGGTTGTGTCAGTACATTCATTTTTCCCACCCTGGCGGGTTGTGCCGGGAACCACACACTTTTTTCCTTTTTCTTTTCTTTTATTTTGTCCTCCCTGGGGTATGCCCCTTGTAGGCTGTATATTCGCTTAGCCCCTTTTAATTTCAAGCTTGGTTTACCGAAAAAAAAACAGCCATGGCCTAGGGGCAGCAGCTGCCGCAGCCACAAAATTGCCACAACATACTAACAGAATCTGCCCAAAATGGACAGAATCTGTCCAAAACAAGTAAGAGACCATGGGCATGCAAATCTGTCCTCAACATACTAGCAGGCAGCAGTAGTGCAGCAGTAGTGCAGCAGTAATTGACAAGAGTAATAGCAGATTCCAATAGAAGCAGCAGGTTGCAACAGCCCTTGCAACCCACATAACATCAATAAATGCAGGCATAAAGCATGAACATCACTTAACTAACAGCAGTAGCAGATTGCAACAACCCTTGCAACCCACATAACAACAAATGATGCAGCAGTAACATAAAGAAATGCAGCAGTAATTGGCAAGAGTACTAACAAATTTCAATAAAAGCAGCAGGTTGCAACAGCCCTTGCAACCCACATAACATCAATTAATGAGTAAGAGTTACCTCCCTGGTGAATGGTAGCCTGAGTAGATAGCAGTATCTTGCCCAAAGAGTGGCTGTGGCTAAAAATCAGCTGGAGGTCTTACAGAATAGCCTTGGGACTGATCCCACAAACACTTCTACTCAGATGGATGAAAAATTGGTCTACAAGCAATTTCTCACTCTCGCTAGAGCTGAAGAAAGTTTAGCTAAACAAAAATCTAGGATTCAATGGCTAAAGCTTGGTGACCAATGCATGTCCTTCTTTTTCAAAACTGTTAACAACAATAGGAATAGAAGTAAGATCACAAATCTTGTTTTGGGTGACTCCACCACTACTCATGACATGAATGTAATCAAAGACTCATTTCTAAGTTTCTATTCTAATCTTCTGGGTGAACCTCACACTACTGCATATTCTGGTCTTGGTAGGATCAGTCAACTCATTACCAAAAGGCTCACGAGTGAGCAAAGTGTTGGTATGGTTCAGGAAGTTTCCAACTCAGAGATTAAGGATACAATCATGAGTCTTAATCCCAGTAAAGCCCCTGGCCCTGATTGGTATAATGCCAACTTCTTTCAAAAGGCTTGGCCGGTTGTGGGGCACGAAGTTACTGCTGCTGTCAGGAACTTCTTCAAGTCTGGAAAACTATTAACTAAAGCTAATGCTACCATTGTGGCTCTTGTGCCTAAGATCCCTAATCCTTCTAAAGTTGGTGACTTTAGACCAATCTCATGCTGCAACACTGTATACAAATGCATTGCAAAAATATTGGCTAAAAGGCTTCAGTGTGTCCTTCCCATGCTTATTGATCCAGTTCAGTTTGGATTTGTTAAAGGAAGGAGAATTGCAGATAATATCTACCTAACTCAGGAGATTATGCAAGGTTACCATAGGTCCAAGTCCTCAGCCAAGTGTACCATGAAAGTGGACATTATGAAAGCCTATGATAACGTTAGATGGGATTTTCTTTGGGATACTTTGTCATGCATGAATTTTCACCCTAGGATGATCACTTGGTTAAAAGCTTGTATCACCACTGCTAACTATACACTTAATATCAACGGTGAACCCACGGGCAACATTAAAGGGGAGAGAGGCCTTCGACAGGGTGACCCTCTCTCTTCTTACCTTTTTGTAATTGTCATGGAGGTTCTCACCTGCATTTTAAGAGAAAAGGCCAATGAACCTGACTTTAGGTTTCACTGGAAATGCAGTAGAACTAAGATCATTAATCTATGCTTTTCTGATGATCTTATGTTATTTTGCAATGGAGATGTGAAATCAGTCAAGCATATTCAAGACTCCCTTTGTGAGTTTGAATCCCTATCTGGTTTATCTCCAAGTCCTGGGAAAAGTAATGTCTTCTTTTCTGGGGTGCAAAACTCTACTAGAAAGGAGATTCTCCAAATGCTAGGATTCAAAGAAGGTACTTTACCAGTGCGATACCTGGGTGTTCCACTGTTATCTACCAAATTGAAGCATATTGATTGCAAGTCCATGATAGATAGAATCACCTCTAGAACAAAAACTTGGACTAATAGGGACTTAAATTATGCTGGTAGAGTCCAGCTTATTAAGAATGTACTTTTCTCTATGCAAACTTATCGGTCCTCCCTCTTTATACTTCCCAAGAAAGTCATTAAAGAGGAGGTTGAGACTATCCTAAGATCCTTCCTTTGGTCTGGTCCCGACCTCAAGAAGAGTGGGGCTAAAGTTGCTTGGGAACACTTGTGTTGCCCTAAGTAAGAAGGTGGATTAGGTTTTAAATCCCTGTATATTTGGAATAAGGCTGCCATTGCTAAGCACATATGGTTCCTTATCTCAGGAGGGGAGCAATCTATGTGGTGCCAATGGGTTAAGTCTTATTTACTCAAGGGGAAAAGTTTTTGGGAAGTTAAAATGCCCAGTTCACCCTCGTGGGTTTGGAGAAAGCTTCTCAACCTTAGACCTATTGTGCTCCCCCACATCAAAGTTGCTATTGGAAATGGCAAAACCACATCTTTATGGCATGATAACTGGCACCCACTTGGCCCCATAGTAGGTAAATATGGGCGTAGAGTCATTTATGACTCTGGAATTGCCAAGGATGCTACTGTATCTGCCATTATTAAAGGTTCTGTTTGGAATCTTCCCATTACACAAACTTTAGAGCTCAATGAGCTTAGGAATACCATCACTACCCTTCCCAATCCAGATCAGAATATTGAGGATCATCATGTCTGGTCACTTAATTCTAATGGCGAGTTCACAATATCCTCCTTTTTGGAATGAACTCAGAACTCATTATCCCATTGTGACTTGGCACAGAAGCATCTGGTTTTCTGGTCATATCCCCAAATGTAGCCTGATTTCTTGGCTCGCTATCCACAATAGGCTCTATACTGGAGATAGATTGGTCTTGTTTGGTACCATTTCTGTCTCTTGTTGCAGTTTCTGTCCTGGGGTTGAGACACATAATCATTTATTCTTCAATTGCCCCTTCACTTCCCAAGTTTGGATTGGGATGCTTGCTCATGTCAATATTAATTGGCCCTCTAGGTCTTGGGCTGATTGGATCAACCAAATCTCAAATGTCAAAGGCAAAACACTCAAAACTTTAATGATTAAACTTGTGTTCACTTCTACAATTTATCACATTTGGCTTGAAAGGACTGCCCGTAAATTCCAAAATGCATCTTGCACATTGGCCACTGTGGTTAGTAAGATTCACTCTTTGGTAAGGTGCAGACTCTTGTCCTTGGAAAAACTACCCCAAGGACACCAATCACAAGGCATGTTAGCTAAGTGGGGGATTGATTGAATTAGTTGCAAATTTATAGCCCATTTGGGCAGTGTGTGTTGCAGGTCTATCCTACGAGAGTCCATATTGGAAGGAGGTCCGAGTGGCAAACGATCAAAGCAATCCAATCCAGAGCAAATGACCTATGTTCCTATTGGGGTTCTCAATTCAGGTTATGAGAGAGTTACATTGTACTGTCTATTCCCTGCATATCCCTTAATCTGGTTATTCCATGCTTCTTTGATATCTTGTGGGTTGCAAGGGCTATTGCAATCTGCGTTTTATTTATCCAGTACAAGGGCTGTTGTACTGAATCTCACACGGGCTATTGTACAAGGGCTGTTGTACAATGTGCTTGAGTGATGCCTTATAATTGTTGTTGCACTTTACTGCTGTTACTGCTGTTGTTGTTAAGCTGTTACTGCTGAACCTTACTGCTATACATTATGAACCAACGCTGGATTTTTTACTGTTGCATATCCGTATTTGCATGCATTTGATCTATGCATTTGTTTGTTAAGTGAACATCAGTACATTCTGCTATTGTTACCCATACTTATCTGCAGTATATTGCAGCAATCTGCTGTTAAATAGGGTTGTTGTTCTGCTGCAGCAGTGACATTAGACTGTGACCCTGTTTAGAATTCTTCATGACTGAGGTCTGTATGACAGTAGGCTGCCATTCTCTGGGCAGTACTGACGTTTGGGTATAGTCTTTTGTCTGGGTTTATTAAAAAACTTGCAAAGTGCTGCCAAATTTTCTTAGAAGTAGCGGCACCTTTTGGATGCACTTGAGCTTGACATTGTTAGAGTTGGGTTGTGTTCATGATCACTTTGACAAATCCTAGCTTTAGGGGGTTGTCCCTTAGCATGTATGATCCCCTTGGGGAGGGGGCGTCCTCCCGTATGGGGTGCATGTTGCACCTCTATTGATGTACATTTACTACTGTTGCACTCCATGGTTCAGCTACTGTTAAACTCATCTCTGATGTACCTTACTGCTGTAGTTGAGTTGTTATGGCCAATGTAAAAGGATCACTTTGACTTAACCTAGTCTTGAGGGGTTGTCCCTAGACAATGTATGATCCCCTTGGGGAGGGGGCGTCCTCCCATATGGGGTGCAATTGCACCTTGTAGCAGCACTTCTGTTACTGCTACAACACACTGAATCCTGCACCTCTGGTTGCTACTTTTAACTGTTGCTGCTGCAATCTTATGTTGTGCATGCTAATGCTGTCGTTACTGATTGCTGCTGGAAGCCCATTGCTACTGCACTACTCTGATACCCACCTCATGGTGTCAGCTCTGCTATTGTTCACCTCTTCTGCTGAGTTTGCTCGAGCTATTGTACAACCTAAGAGTTCCATGTGGTATTGTTGCTGTACCTTGGCCTAGCCTTGGGGGGGATGTCCCTTGGCATTGTTTGACTCCATTGGGGAGGGGGTTGTCCTCCCTTTTGTGTCCATGGCGTGCACTATTTGCTGCCCTCATCTTCAGTCCTTTCTTTTAGATTAGGACCTCCCTTATTTTGAGGAATGTTTCTTTATCATCTGATTTTTTTTTCCGGTAAACCAAGCTTGAAAATAAAAGAGGATAAGCGAATTTACAGCCTACAAGGGGCATACCCCAGGGAGGACAAAAAGAAAAGAAAATTGCGGGGATGGCCGAAATGGCTACAATAGGTGGGAAATGAAAATACATCTAATACAAAATGTATTAAGTTGAGTTCCTACGCAGAGGATACAACTAAACTTACAAAACGTACAAAAGAGATTAGAGGACACTCCTTCTGATTGTTGACGGGTAGATACACGAGCATGAGCATGTAAAACAATGCCGCAAAGAGGGAATCAATCTGAATGGGAACATCATTGGGAAGCTGGAACAGGTAACCCAACAATTGGAGAACTAATTGGGACATATCACCGCCCAGAAAAGCACACAACTTACTGTAAAGAGAGAAGGGCCTAACTGGGCTGGAGCAGTACATCCGGAGAAATGGGATTGATTTCTCGAAGGAGAGGACAACCCCCTCCCAAAGGGTATCTACACTCCAAGGGACAGCCCCCCTTGGATAAGCTGGTTTTCAAAGGGACATACCCCTCAAACAAGTACTCACATTAACCTAGCAAAGCTAACACAAGTTGATGCATAGAAACACCGAGTAGATGCACTAGCAGCATCACAGACACACTGTAAATTATGGGCAACAAACATACACCGAGTAGATGATAACTTTTTAATTATCATCTGATTAGATGGTTAGGAAACATTTAGTTTCCTTACTCGTAGCTCTATGTAGCCATTTGGCCTAAGCTTCCCAACCTTCTTTTGTTTTTCTTTTTTCTTTTCCTCCTGGGGTATGCCCCTTGTAGGCTGTAAATTCGGTTAGCCTTCTTTTTATTTCAAGCTTATTTACCCAAAAAAAAAACAACGGGAACAAGTGGAATTGATAAAGGTTAGTTCAATGAATTCCCCACTTATCTAACAAACCCTGGGACTGAGGTCCATGTGGAAGCTTTTCCAAGGACAACAATCTGCACCTCACTAATGAGTGGATTTATTCACTACAATAGGCAAAGGGCATGATGCATTTTGAAATTTACGGCTATTTCTTTCAAGCCAAATTTGGTGAACTGTGGCAGTGAAAATCAATTTGATAATCAAATTTTTAAGAGTTTTGTCTCTGAAGTTTGAAATTTGATTGATCCAATCAGCCCAAGACCTTGAGGGCCAATTAACATTGATATGAGCAAGCATTTCAGACCAAACTTGTGAGGTGAAAGTGCAATTGAAGAATAGGTGATCATGAGTCTCCACTCCCATACAAAAACTACAACAGGAAACAGGGATAGTGCCAAACAATACTAACCTGTCTCCAGTACAGACTATAAATAGCAAGCCAAGTAATCATGCTACATTTAGGGATGTGGCCAGGGAACCAGATGGCTTTATGCCAAGGTACCTTTGGGTATTGTGTTCTGAGTTCATCCCAAAGGGAGGAGATGGTGAATCTGCCATTAGAATTAAGGATCCATCTATGTTGATCCTCAAGATCTTGATCTGGTTTGGGAAGAGAATGCATAGCATCTCTAATCTCATTGAGTTCAAGTGTTTGGGTAATGGGAAGACACCAATTAGTGCCTCTTATAATGGCTGCCACAGTGGCATCTTTAGTGAGTCCAGAATCATAAATGACTCTAGGACCAAATGTTGTGGCAATAGGCCCAAGGGGTTGCCAATTATCATGCCATAGTGATGTGTTTCTGCCATTACCAATAATAACCTTAATGTGTGATTGTACAATGGGCCTAAGATTGAGAAGCTTTCTCCATACCCAGGAGGGTGAACTGGGCATCTTAAACTTCCCAAAAACTTTTCCCTTTGAGTAAGTACGACTTAACCCACTGACACCACATAGCAATCTCCCCACCAGAGATGAGGAACCAAATGTGTTTAGCAATAGCAACAACCATATTGCAACAACCCTTGCAATATTGAACAAAAATTACCGAACTGGATTGAAGCACTACCAAAAACAATCAAACTCCCTCAGCCATTTCTTTTGAGTGGAGTGTGTTACATTGTAGGAGAATCATCATTGTGAGAATATTGAGGGGGTTTGGAACATTAGAGAGAGACTTAGAAGACGTGAGGTTTTGAGGGAGAAGAAGAGTGAGACACAAAGTTAGGTTCAAATTGTTCTCTAGGTTAGCTTTTCTTGTTGCTAAATTTCATGCTTTTGATGAAGTGTTAGCTGCCGGACTGTGTCTGTATGGTTCTGTGGTTTGTTGTCATCATGTACTGCAATTGATTCTCTGAAATGCTGTGATTGTTATCTCTGGGCAGTGCTGTTGTTGTTGTTATTGTGATAGTATGGGTATGATCTGCTGTAATTGTTTGAAGCAACAAGCTAAATTTTTATGTTATGGCAGTGGTCTGCTATCTCTGAAAGTGTGTTTAAAAGTCTTGAGCATTGGTCAGCCATCACAACAGGCGGTACTGCTACAGATCTGGTGTTGTACTGTTATATCAATTCCATATTTCTCATTTGTTGTGCCCTGCTACTGTTTGAGGGCTGCCGCTGTTTCCTCATGTCCAGCAGATATCATGGGATGGCAAAATTCAAACGAGATGCTGCCAAAATTTTCACTCACTGGGCAGTGTATATGTTCAACATGATACAATTGGTTTGGGAGGGTTGGCCTATCCAAGGGGGGATGTCCCTTGGTGGTTGATAGCCTATCGGGAGGGGGCTGTCCTCCCTCGTAGGAGCCATGTCTTATACATGTGGCATTGTTGTTTTGATTGCTTTGCTGAGGTAGTTGTCCTTCAAGCCAAGAGGGCATGCCAAATCATCCAGTTTTGAGGTTTAGTGATGTGCTGCTGCTATGCCATATTGCCAAGTCTTACAAATTCTGTCCTGGCCATGATGCAACAAGGTCAAAAGTGAACTCTAAGTTAAGTCAAAAGCAAGTTCCAAGTTTCAAGTTCCTAGTTCCTTATTGTGGTTTTTGTGAGAGTTTCTGATTCTTCTACTCAGAAGGGTTAGAAACTCTTTTATTTACCGTGTTAATTTTATTTCCTATCTAGATTGCTAGGTTTTATTTCCTTTTCTTTCTTTTTGTTTTTCTTTTGTCCTCCCTGGGGTATGCCCCTTATAGGCTGTATATTCGTTTAGCCTGTTTTATTTCAAGCTTATTTACCCACAAAAAAAAAAAAACTCGTTCCTTGCTGATGAGACTATCCTTAGCTTTCTGGAACACCTCTTGGAGTTTTCGACTAGGGCTGATTTTCGTAGGGCTGTGAGGTCCAAAAGCAGGAGAAGGAGATTTTGGACTTATAGCTGAAGAGCTTGGTATAGAAGGACTCGTAATAGGGTGTACAAGGGTAGATAGCTGTGGAGGGGTGAGATCCCCTTTCCAACTAGGGTTTGGGATGAGAAGATTTTGATTCCACAGAGGAATCTGAACTAAGTTTCACTCTTTGAGGGCAGATATTGGACTGAACGAGCTTGGGCGTAGGTGTGTAGTGGAGGGTCGTAGCATTCTGAGGGGTATCTTGTAACTCCGAACACAGATCTGCAAAGCTTAGGGGAGAGGCCATGGGAAAACTGAGGCTCCGGAGGTGGAGATTCGAACAGGGCTTACCCTTCGCCTAGGAGAGGAACCACCTACTTGATTCTTCCGAACTTCATTAGAGTCAAGAGCCTTCATCCCTAACCCTTCACCCGCCATAACTAGGGTTTCCTCACAGGGGATGTGAGAATCGCCTAAATCGCCAGAGAAGGCTGATGTTGGGGAGGGAGAGTGCTCTCTCTCTCCTCTCACACACCACAATACACACTTTAAATTATTAAACCCCTCAACCCTTGTATTGGCTTGTGTAATGCAAAAAAAGCCCAAACTAATTAACTACACCCAACAATCCATCACTTGAACATTTCAATCAATTCCTCACATTTCCTCAACTTTATTTTCGAAAAAAATAATTAAAAACACGGGTCCTTACAGTGCCTAACACCTTTTTTTTTTTTTTTTGGGTAAAAAAACTTGAAATAAAAAGAGGCTAACCGAATATACAACCTACAAGGGGCATACCCCAGGAGGAAAAGGAAAAGAAAAGAAAAAGAAAGGGAAAGTGAAAAAGTGGGAAAGCCAAAAGGCTACAAAGGAAAGGGGGATAATCTAAAAACAAAGACCTATGAGAGTGTTGAGAGCTTCTCTCTCTAGAGAATGCTCTCCCCCACCCAAAATCTGCCTGCTATTTTTTATTATCTGCCTCAATCATTCTGATTGAAGGCATCCCACATATCAATCTCTCTCGAGATCCACTCAATTACACAACAACAACAGACGGGGTTCGTCTTCCCCATTCATACAGCAGCCCGTGAGGCAGAGCATGCCCTAATTTGTCATGGGGTTTCACCTCACAAGGGTGTTTGGTTTTCAATGTCCAGGTGACCCATATCCTCACATCAAAGCTCCACATCGGGGGTGTTGGAGTATCAGCTTAAAGCACGAAGTATGCTACCAACAGAGGCGTTGAGAACCCGATGGGTCCACATTCATGCTGGCTCTTCCTATGCGACTATGTTCCTCCCGTTAGGTGTCGTTAGTGTCACGGCGGTGGGGGTACTACCACAATCGGTTTCTAGTAGCTAAGGTGTGCTCAGTGCAGTGGTTTTCGTCCATCCTTAGCGTCTGGTTGGAGCTAGTAGTGTTGGTCCGTGCTTGTTTATTTTCCAGAGGTTCTGGGAATCAATTGGAGAAGAAGAGAGTGAGATTCACTCTCTCTTTTGCAAGTGGGTATTACCAACTGTTGGAGCTGTCTACTCGGTAGGGGCTTAGTCTATTTGGTGACCAAAGCACAGCTGTAAATGCACAGGTATTTCGGTGGTACTCCTTACCACGTGCTAACACAGATTGACCCATATGGCCTTTCGGTCCAACAGATGGACTTTTGGTCCAATTATTCAAACTTCAACCCAATTTTATGCTGCACGTAAATGGTTGTGCCATAGGGTAAATCGAATGTGGGTGGTAGCTTTTGAAAAAAGGCAGTGGCTTTTGAAGTTACTTGTGAATTCCACCGAAGGGGGTGGTCCCCATCTCACATCGTTATTGTTGGTGTCATGCCAGCTGCATCATATGTATCAAGCCTACATCACATGCTTTACTTGCAAAAAGAAAAAGGTGATTGGTGTACTTGGGGCCCACGCTCATGAGTTGCATTGGTGCACTCAAAATCCAATTTTGAAAAGTTTCAAATCTGGCGTGAACCAGATCTTACCAAGGCACATTTGCATTAGATCGGGCTATTTAGAGCCAATAAGCAACACATTTGCATCAGATCGGGCTATTTAGAGCCAATAAGTAATGGATTTTGCTACGTATATTTATTATACCTATCCCAGCGGGTTGTGCTGGACTCCCTATTTTCCCACCCCAGCGGGATGTGCCGGGGAGTACGCAATTTTTCGTTTCTTTCTTTATTTTTTCTTTGTCCTCCCTGGGGTATGCCCCTTGTAGGCTGTACATTCGCTTAACCCCTTTTATTTTCAAGCTAAATTACCCAAAAAATGAGAGTGTTTCTCCCTCATCTTTTAGATGAAGGAGAAACACCACACGGACTGACTCACAAAACTTGAAATACAATTGGGAATCCCCTACATGGGCATTACTGAACTTGTACAACAAGGAAGCAACAAAATTACAATGACAAAACAATATGTGATCTTTGTCGAGCATCAATCTGATATGGCAACGGGCATCATCTAGGAACAACAGTGAGCATTAACCTGGGCGAGCATAAACCCAGATATGGGAGTCCTGAACATGAATTACAGCAGATATACCAACAGATGCTATGATGTAACAAAAGGAGCTATACAGCAGGTGCAGCAGATGTGCTATGCGGCACCATCAACGGGAGGACGCCCCCTCCCAAAGGGGGTCAAACAGGCCAAGGGACAACCCCCAAGGCTAGGTTTAAAACAATAAACCAGAAATAAACCAAGACCAAACTGTTCAGAACAAACTGCATATTAAAGCACTAAACAATGTTACAAATACTGCAGGAAACTGCACTTAATACAATTAGATCACAAAACCAACTTTTCGGTAAAATATGCATTGAGATTAGGTGCAGGTTGTTGTCCTTATGCAAAATACCACCTGGCCCAATTACCTTACTTCATGCATGGAACATCCCAACACAGTCCAACATTTAACATATTGCTATTGTGGTTGAGTAGTGTCACTCTATCTACTTTCAGTTACTTTGGACTCAATGTGTTGAATTTTGACTCCTTTGCTCACAGACACAGCTGGTGCAGGTTGGAGGGTTATCCAAGTGTGGTAGCTGCGATTCTGCAGAAAATCTCGAGCAGAAAGAGATGTGTACCACTGTCTCTCTCTCTAGGCGATTCACCCAAACTACCCGTTCTCTGTGAAAACCCTAGTTATGGCGGACAACACGACCGATGATACCAGCCCCTTTTTTTCCGGTAAACCAAGCTTGAAAATAAAAGAGGATAAACGAATTTACAGCCTACAAGGGGCATACCCCAGGGAGGACGAAACAAAACAAAGGAAAAGAAAATTGCTGGGATGGTCGAAATGGCTACAATAGGTGGGAAATGAAAATACATCTAATATGGAATGCATTAAATTGAGATCCTACGCAAAGGATACAACTACACGTACAACTTAGAGAACTGATTGGGTACATCAGTTGGGTAGCTGGTACAGGTAACCAACAATTGGAGAACTGATTGGGACATTTCACCGCCCAGAAAAGCACACAACTAAGAGAAGGGCCTAACTGGGCTAATCTGAATGGGAACATCATTGGGTAGTTGGTACAGGTAACCAACAATTGGAGAACTGATTTGGACATATCACCGCCCAGAAAAGCACACAACTTAGAGAAGGGCCTAACTAGGCTGGGGCAGTACATCCGGAGAACTGGGATTGATTTCTCGTAGGGGAGGACAACCCCCTCCCAAAGGGTAACTACACTCCAAGGGACAGCCCCCCTTGGATAAGCTGGTTTTCATAGGGACATACCCCTCAAACTAGCAACAAACATACACTGCTCGGACAGAGCAGTCCCGGATCAATCACACAGCAGATACATCACAACATTACACAGAATCTGCAGCACCAGTAAACTGTAAACGTAACACACCACAGATCGGGCAGCAACAGTAACCGTAGGCAAAATAAGGCAGATAAAATCACAACATTACAACTACACAGCAGATACATCACAGAATCGGCAGCAGCAGTAAACATAGCACACCACAGATCGGGCAGCAGCAGTAACCATAGGCAGAATAAGGCACATAGCAGAGTCAACAAACTGGGCAAAACTCTGCTGGTGTAACAATGACACTAGCAGATAATCTGGGCAGTAGTAGATTAAGCTATACTAGGCATCACCACTAGCAAGTTGAGCAACACTAGTAGATCACAGTAGCAACATGGTAATATCACAGTAGCAGCCTCCAACAAACAGTGAATTAGTAGATCCCAACAAAGCACACGACATGGAGAGGGGCTCACTTGAGAGAACCAATGCCAGGCCATAACGTATAAAAGAAGAGCATGTACATATAAGAGATCACCTAGTACGTATTGTGGCTCACACTACTACGCCCTTGGAACCTCACACTTCCAAACACTCTCTAAAGGATCCAAACACCCTCTCCCAACCTTACCATATTCCCCCACAACATGTTACCTCCTCTCTAAAAATAATTCAGAGGCTCAAACACACATCTCACACAGGTTCTCAAATATAGTGGTTCTCACACCTCAACAAGACCTAATATCACATGGATAAAGATTATTATTATTATTATTTTTTGGGTAATTTAGCTTGAAATTAAAAGGGGTTAAGCGAAAGGATAAAGATTATACCTGTGCAATAGCAGTAATAGTAGATCCTCTTAAAATCAGTTCCATATGTTCAAACTTAGGACCATGCCTGCACACAAAGTACCCAAATGGGTAGGTTAGTGACTTCCTACAGTAAGGGAATTTAGCCTGAAGGGACCTGCAACACAACCAACCAAACAAGGACGTTAGTAACATGGAATGCAATGTAGATTAATCCTTTAATCCCCATCTAGTTAACAACCACTGTGACTGGTTCCCTTGTGGTAGTTTGTTCAGAGACAATAGCCTTTTTTTTTTTTTTTTGGGTAATTCAGCTTGAAATTAAAAGGGATTAAGCAAATGTACAACCTACAAGGGGCATATCCCAGGAAGGACAAAATCAAAATAAAGAAAAGAAAAGAAAAATTGTTGTTCCCCGACACAATCCGCCGGGGTGGGAAAATATGAAAACCAACACAACCCGCTGGAATAGGGATAATATGTTTAATACAAAAAGGCGCACTGCTTATGTAAACGCCCAGGATAGGATTTAAATGATAAAACATTATCCAATTGAGCGAGACCGGATGGTTGAATTGTGGTCCTACTTGAAGTTGAAATGTAACAAATTACTTCCAAAAGGTGTGATTCCAAAGACCATAGCCACTGCTATGGTACTTTACCCCAGCCTCTTCCTTTACGAGAATAAATTGTGGGCCCTTGCTCACTATTTTGCATTGAAATTCCAGGCGCACAACTGTAGCTGGCTGTTACAGCAAATAGTTGCTTTTTCCTTGTTTTTGATGTCTGCATCTCATGAGATGCTTTCTCGAGTAGTATCCCACTGCCCCAAATGTTGATACCAAGTAAATGGTCATCCTTTTATCAAAGCAAAGTACACCGACTCTGCTTTTTGACTAACAATCAATACCTTTTGCCAAAGTCCCTGACAAAACACATGGTTCACGGTGCAAATGAAAACACCGGGTAATAGTTTGCAAGTGGCTTGGGCCCACTTGCGTGTTTACGTGAACTAATTGTGGGTCCAAAGATTGGACCAATTTCCAGGTTTTGAACACAAATTACGTAAAGTATGAAGGGGTGGGCCCCACCTTCTTCTTCCCTGTGAAACAATTTCCAGGTTTCCACCTTCTTCTCCACTAGATTGCCGAACAAACATAGGGGAAAACCTCAAAAAATTTCTAAATTAGCAAAGGGATGTGCGCCCCACTTTCTACTTCTCCAAGAAGTACATGAAGAACAATTGAATAAACCATAACCCAGGCCAAACTGGGTTTATGCGTACAGCAGACACAATCCACAAGGGTGCAACAGAGCTACATCCTTAGAAAATCTACAACCAGCTCGAGTCAGAAACCAAATGACACTGAGTACTATCTTCAACACTATGCCTTAACTGAACTAGAACCAGTATGGTATTACCTCTCTACCGTGACACCAAGACACCTAACAGGAGAGAACTAAAACCGCAGAGGTGGAATCAGAAGAGAGAACCCAGATACATAAAGTTTCCGAGAGGGACTTACCTAGATTAATGTGGTGTCAATGGATTAAGTCATATTTACTCAAGGGAAGGAGTTTTTGGAAAATCAAAATGCCAAGTAGCCCCTCCTGGACTTGGAAGAAATTGCTTCAGCTGCGTCCTCTTGTTCAACCTTTCATTCAGTATCAGATTGGGGATGGGAGTTCCACCTCTTTGTGGTATGAAAACTGGCATCCCTTAGGACCTTTGGTTGAGAGATTTGGTAATCGTATTATTTATGATTCCGGTCTATCTGATGATGCCAGGGTTTCTACAATCTTGTCCAGTTCCAATCAATGGAAGTTTCCTATCACCCAAACCTGGGAACTAAATGAAATCAGAGATGCCCTCCCTGCTATCACCAACCCATCCCCTTTGCATGATACTTGTAGATGGACCCTTTGTAATAATGGTCTGTTTACTGTATCCTCATTTTGTGAGCAACTCAGGAACCACTTCCCTAAAGTTGATTGGAGCCACACAATTTGGTTTCCTTCCCATATCCCTAAGTGCAGCCTGATAAGCTGGCTCGCCATCCAAAATGGATTGTCCACTGAGGACAGATTGGTCCTTTTTGGCATCAAGGATACTTCTTGTTGTAGCTTTTGCACTGGGGAGGAGACTCATGATCATCTCCTTTTCAATTGCCCCTTTACTCAAAAGGTTTGGGATGAGGTTTCACTTAAGTCTCACCTTACTTGGCAGCCTCAAACTCTCCAATCATTGGTTTCCCTATTATCCAATTATAGAGGAAAAGGTCTTAAGAGCACAATCATCAAATTGTCATTCACCGTCACACTCTATCATATCTGGATTGAAAGGAATCTCAGGAAATTTCAGAATCTGCATCACACTATCGCATCTGTTGTTAGTAAGATCTGTACTGACATTAGATGTAGAATATTGTCTTTCAGCAAAATTACTGAGGATCCTTTGCACTTGTGTAAAGCATGGAACATAACCCTTGAAGTTGAATAATATAGTATAATTTATTGGCACGTAATCTTGAAGCATGTAATCATAGTACATTCTTTTGCCTTCACTGCTACCTTCAATTTGCTAACTGATTTTCAGTGACAGGATGATTCAACATGGGACAACCAGGAGTAGTGCACATGCTTTCTATACTAACGACCCAGTTGGGTAGTTGTACTTGCAGGTTGGGCTCATAAGTTTGAACCCACTGCTGTTGCTATACTGCTGTTAACGAGTTGCTGCTGTACTGCTGCTGCTGCCGTACTCTGCGGTCATCAATGCGATGTTATCACTGTTGTACTGCGACTGCATAAGCTGGGAGTTCACAAAATTCAAGTTTCAGTGGCAAGGGGTTCCATTGCACTGGAGGAATTGGTAGAGTGTTATGGCAGATCCATGGCTTACTCTAGCAAGGAACAGAGCTTCATTCCATTGAAGGGGTATACCATCACAGGTTCCATTGCATTGCTGTTTTGTTTTATGTACTTCTCATGTATCCATGCATCTTTGATATCATGTGAGTTGCAAGGGTTGTTGCAATCTGATGTTTTTATATTCAGTACAAGGGCTGTTGTACTGATTACTCACACGGGTTGTTTTATGTACTTCTTACGTTTCCATGCATCTTTGATATCATGTGGGTTGCAAGGGCTGTTGCAATTTGCTATTTATATATTCAGTACAAGGGTTGTTGTACTGAATACTCACGTGGGTTGTTTATATATAACATATCTACTGTTTATATATTCAATGACTTTCAGATTTCACCACTGTTGCCCTTTTGGCATATATATTACACTGTCACCATCACATGGGATGCAACATTTTCAAACAAGATGTTGTCCAAATTTTGCTAGGATTGGGGTTACCTTATCAGTGGTGAAATGGAGAAAATTTTGGGTGCTTGTAGGGTATATACACGTGGTGCCCTACACCACATCCGAGCCGTCCATTCACGTTTTCGACGGCTCGGATCTGCGGTGGCAATTTTGTAAATTTTGGGACCAATTTTATACCCCGCAGATCCGAGCCGTCGAAAACGTGAATGGACGGCTCGGATGTGGTGTAGGGCACCACGTGTATATACCCTACAAGCACCCAAAATTTTCTCGGTGAAATGGGCCTAGCCTAGGGGGGCTGTCCCTTGGCAACTATGATCCCCTTTGGGAGGGGGCTTCCTCCCGTACCTAGCCTTGGGGGTTGTCCCTTGGCATGATTGCTTTGCCAAGCACCTAGCCTTGTCACTGGGACTCACGGTACACTACTTGTCACGGTACCATCCATTGCATTCTACTCAACTGCCATAGTACTCATATCCTCCTCTTCGTTGGGTACTATATTGGTGTGGTTTTTCCATTCACCACCACCTACTCCATCCACCACGGTTCAGTCCAAGAGCCATAGTGACAATCACTCCCAAGCATAATCCAGTTTGGTGGACACCTCAAGCTCAAGTATTGTGTGCAAAGAGCAAATCATGATTGGCTTCTATTAGTCTCTACTTACTTTTGTAATGTGTTTCTTATCCATCTTCTTAGAAAGATAGGAAACACATTTTATTTTTTACCCTTATTATCCTCATGTAGCCCTAGCGGCCATCCCTTTTATTTCACGCAATTTTCTTTTCTTTTCTTTGTCCTCCCTGGGGTATGCCCCTTGTAGGCTGTATATTCTTTTGCCTCCTTTTATTTCACGCTAATTTACCCAAAAAAAAAAGAAAGAAAAAGAAGCCCTAGCTGGTGTACGAGTTCCATGGATGAAGCTCCAAAACAACCCCCTTGTGGAAGCTAAAACGCAGTTTTTAGAAGAACTGTTGATGGTTTTGAACCCCATCTGTTGATGGGTTTTGAACTCCTGAGATTAAGGGTGACTGAACTTCTCAGATCCCATTTTGATTGCTGTTGCTTGCCCTGTAACAGGGTGATTGAAGGCTTGAAAGAGAGGTGGACGAACCAAGGGAGGTGAATCCCATAGACGAACCCACTGGAAAACATCGATCCCCATGGGGTTGGACCTATTTTTTTGACAGGAGTGAGTAGATTGAATCTACTCCAGTTGAGCTTTAAAACCAAACAGATGTCTGGTTAATTTGGGAAAAATTATAATGGGGGAAGGAGGGGGAGTGCATTCTCTCTCTAGAATCTAGAGAGAGAAGCTCTCAACCCCTTCTTGTTGTTCTATAATAGCCTTTTTTTTATCATTGAAAAAAATTTACTAACCACCACAGAAATGGGACAGGAAGTGTTTTGGAATTTGCGAGCATTTCTTTCAAGCCAAATCTGGTATATTGAAGTGGTGAAAGCAAGCTTGATGATGATACCACCCCCTTCTCGGGTGGTTTGGGTAAACAAACCGTAGACTCAATCGATCTACACAAAAGAAATAAGGATATACGCCAAACTCCACAGATAGGAGGCTCGTTGCCCTCCACACTCACACCACAACACTTCTCAGATCTATGTTCAGACATTCGAGATACACCTCCTAGCGCTGTAGTTCTCCATGCTATACCGAAATCCAGCTTTGAACCCCTAGACCTCTACCCATATGGTCTTAAATCCTCCGATTTCTCAAGTAATCCCAGGCTAAATACTCCAACTGCAGCACCAGGGAACCCCACAACCCAACCAAGCTTTGTTCAATCCAATGTTTACCCCCAGAGATTTAAACCTAGTTTGAACAATTCCAATATCCAATCACCGAAAATTTCAATCTCAAATCCATCAGCAAAGGATGTACAAGATTACGAAAGCCATGGAGCTCCAGGTACCACTTACTTCACTCCAACTAAATTTTCCTCGTCCCACATTCCCATTCACTCTCCACGCAATCAAAGCCCATCATATCTCAATCGTGTCTGTCTGGAAAACCCTTATCCCAACTATCCCGTCCCCAATGATACAACCCTAGCTTCTCCTAATTCTGGTGGAACTCAGAAGTTGGATGCACCTACCAATATGGCCCCCTTAGCCCTACTAAGTCGGGGTCAAGCCCATCACATAAGCTGCCAAGGGTATTCCAAGAGGAGCGAAATCGCCTGGATAGTGTAGAGAGAATCTCGACCTTGGTTAACTCTATTGAAGGTGAAATGCACAAATCAGGGGTAAACGTCAGTTTTTCTAAATTTAAGGATCGCCTCATACAACTTAAGGAGGCAGGATCAGAATTGCCCTCTACTTTTGAGTTGGAAGGAGAGTATGTCTCAGTTCCAGTTGAACAGCAACCAGCCCATCCTTCAGAGCCCAAGGTTTTTGGTAATCAAGGTGCTCAAACGAGGAATTGGTCCTCTCTTTTCAAAGCCCAAGCACCCTCCAAATCTTTGAGTTTGGAACACTATCCCGAGTTTCAAAAGGGGAAGGAAGCACACATTAACTTTGATGAGACACAGTTAGACGACGGAGTGGGTAAGCATTGCTTGGTTGGACACTTTCTGGATGGGAAAATGCCACTACCGAATCTGAAGAAGATGTGACTTGAGTTGGGTGAAATCAACATTTACCCCTGATTTGTACATCTCTTCCTCAATCGATTGAACTAGAGAACAAATGCGATCTTCGTTATCTCTTTCCTATTGAAACACCTCTAGCAGCTTACGCGAAGGGCTAGTTCGAGTGGGGCTGTGTGAGGGAACTTCTGAACCGTGAGGGGTTAAAGGGTTACTGGGTACGGAAACGGAGGTGGAAGAGATGATCGAAGAATTTTGATTGGGTTTGGGGGTAACAACAGCAGCGGATAGACCAGGTGCTAATATCGTTGGGTTAGGGTTAGGGTTCTCTGAAAAATCAGAGGATTTCAGTCCAAAGGGGAAGTTATCCTGTGGTTTGAAGGGAGAGAAGTTGGTAGGTACTGAGTAGGTTGTACCTGAAGCCATAGAAAGCTTGTTGAGATCTTGGGAGCTTTGATCCTCCATATTTGTGCCGCTGGATGCAGGTTGAGTAGTACCCAACTGTTTCCTCCTTACAACATAAGAGTCAATTGTCTTAGAGCCAAGATCCGTCTTGGGAGAGGCGTGATAGTTCGCCATTATCTAGGGTTTGCTAGTATCGCCTGGAATCGTTGAGAGAAGGGGGAGCTAGGGTTGATATTGGTTGCGGTCTAGGGTTTCCCGGAGAGAAATCGCCTAGAATCGCCTAATCGCCAGAGAAGATGCTGACGTCACTCATCTTTTTAATAACCAAACAGTTTTTACTAGATACATGATTTTCCTGTTATTATCTGGTTTGTCACCGAGCCCCGGTAAGAGTAGCATTTTCTTCTCTGGAATTCACACTAACCGTAAAAGGGACATCCTAGATTTATTGGGCTTTAATGAAGGTACTTTGCCGGTGAAGTACCTAGGAGTCCCCCTTCTATCCACCAAGTTACAACATTCAGATTGTAAAATCTTGGTGGATAAGATTACTGTACGGGAGGAGGCCAAAGGGTATTAGCACTAGATTTTTCTTGGGGATTTCTAACTGAATTGAAGTCCCCAAGAACAATCCATGGACTGTTGCTCTTGAGGTTGACCATAGAATGCCAGAGATCTTGCCTCTCAATATAAGAATTGGCACCATAAACAAAGGTAACAAAAAAACTAATGTCTCTATTTAACAGACCAATCTCACAGTGGATAAATTGGGCAGATTGTGAAATGAGATTAACAGTCAAGGTCATTGGGTCCCAGCAAACAAATATCCTCCCAATAGGAGCATGAACATAGTTATGAGTATATTTCCAGTTAGGACAGATAAAGTTTAAGACTCTTCCAGCATTAGGTTGCTTGATTTTGTGCTCAATCAAGCCAAACAAGGATATGTTATTGTTTTTCAAAAAGGACTTAGCTTCTTTTTGTTTAAGAGGGTCGTTAAGACCTCTTAAGTTCCAAAAACCAATGTGCAGATCAGAGCAAGTCATAGAATTATTAATAACAGAAGAGGCATTGAATGGGAAGTAGTATGCCCAAAAGGATACAATGGAGCTGCATCAGTGCTTATTTGACAGGGCTGCTGGCTTGCCCTTATTTTGCTTTTTGTTCTTCTTTTTGCTTGAACTGGACCTGAAATCTACTGACCCCCCAGATGCTATCTTGTTACCAGTAGAGGTACCCTGATCTGTATGTGTAATTGGCAGCCCAGGATCAAGTTCCAGCAATGGGGTAAGTCCCTCTTCAGTCTTGCTCTCTGAATTGTCCTCTGCCACAAGTTTACCTCTTGGGCTAAGGACTGGGGAATTGAGTACTTTGAGTTTTGGGCTGCTAGTGCTTGAGGGAATAGTTTGAGAAGCTCCGACTCTTGCCATACTTGAATCATTTTCCTCTGTTTCAGATTCATCAGTTTCCACATCCTCACAAAGGACTGTATCATTTGGAATACTTGAAACTCTCTTAGTAACTGCTTCAAGAGCATCCCCTCCTCCTCCAAGAGCCTTCCCTATTAATTTCCATGCCTCATTGTTGTTTGTAGCTTGTGGATCTGCCTTAGGTTTGCAGGTGTGGCCAAATACATTACACAAGCTGCAACTGGGAGGAATCCATTGATATTCCACTGGGACTTTAACTGAGTCTTGCCCCATGTTGATCTGGACAACTTTGGGAAGATTTGTTTTGGCTGAAATCTCTATACACACCCGAGCAAAATCAATTCTTTGTTGTGAAGCAGTAGCAATATCCACATGGAGGGGCTTTCCTATAGTACTTGCAATTCGGCTAAAACACCCCTCTGTCCAGCATTCAAGAGGTAGTTTGTGTAGCTTAACCCATACTGGGATGGTTGCTGGATGCTCTGTGGTCGGAACCAACATCCTATGCCATTCCTTGAGTACCAGATACCTCCGGGAAAAGAAGTACGGGCCACCCTCCAGAACCTTAAGCTTTGTTTCTTCATCCTGAAATTCAAAGAAATAGTAAGCTCCAATCTGTTTGATGCTGATCCTTCCGTGATCTTTCCAAATTTTCCTCGCAGTGGAGCTTAGTAGAGGAAAGGGCATCTTCCCATCTAGAAAATGCCCAACTAAACAATGGCTCCAGGTCTTCTCATTGACATCAGTTTCCTCAATCTCAACCACTGCACATTCTTCTTGTTGAAGCTCTGGGAAATGACTGAGCTTCATGACCTTAGAAGGGCCTTGTGTACGAAACAAAGAGGCCCAATCCTTGGTGTTAGGTTGTTGAGTGGTTTTGGGAAGAGCATTTTGGGGCTGGATGGGGGTTTTAGGTTGGGTCTCTTTGTCTTTCTGTGGTTGGAAAGATAGATCATTTGGTGAATCAGAAGGATAATGAAAGCCAATTTTTAAAATATCACCGTTGACTGAACTGGATGATGGATCCTCTGGAGTGATCTCTTTCTCCCGCAGTCTATTCAGTTGAGACGTCAACTATGAGCAGTCAACCCTAATCCCGGATTGCTGCATCTCAACTTCAATCGAGTGAACTAGCAAATCCAGTCTCTCCTTACTATCCAAACATTCCTCGAGAAGCTTTCGGGCAGAATTAGTGCTCAACTTGCTAGGGCTATGCGGGGAAGACTTTAGAGTTTGCATTGGAGAAGAAACTTGGGAACCGCTCTGCGAGAGAGAGGGATATTGAACTGGGTTGATGGAGTTGAATTTCCCTGAACCTGAACCAGGGTTTGCATCAGAAGCGAGAGCTTTTATCAGAAGCGAGAGCTTTTATCTTTGACTCTTGAGAATTAGGGCTTTTTAGAAGATCGGTAACAGAAGAGTTCTGGCGTTGAGGGTAAAGATCTAGCGGTCTGAATGGTTGAAACTTGGTAGGTGTGGAGAACACCACACCCAATTTCGATGGATTGTTGAAGATCGGAGAGCTTGTAGTTGTTGCACTGAGAGGGGTGTCCCGTACTTCTGATCCCAGCAACAGCTTGGAGTTGATCCCTCCAATCCCATCATCCAAGCCCAGGAGAAAAATTTATATAAACAGTATATTACCCTGGCTAGAGCAGAGGAAAGCCTTGCTAGGCAAAAGTCTAGAATCCAATGGCTCAAACTTGGGGATCAGTGCACCTCCTTCTTTTTTAAGTCCATTAACAATACCAGAAATAGGAGCAAAATCACTACACTGACTCTTAGTGACTCTACTGTTACTCATGATCCCAAGGAGATTAAAGGGGCTTTTGTTAATTTCTATGCTGCCCTCCTTGGTACACCACATGTATCTCCTTACTCTGGGACTGCTAGAGTTGAGCACCTCATCACAAAAAAATTGAGTATTGAACAGAGCTATGCCATGATATAGGAGGTAACTGACATTGAAATTAAGGACACCTTTCTGTCTCTTAATCCTCATAAAGCTCCTGGGCCTGATGGCTACAATGCGGCTTTCTTTCAGAAGGCTTGGCCTATTATTGGTCATGGTGTTATTGCAGCCATCAAAAACTTCTTTAGATCTGGCCAGCTTTTAAAGAAAGTCAACTCAACCATTGTTGCCCTTGTGCCTAAAATTCCCAATCCATCCAAAGTTGGAGACTTTAGACCAATATCTTGCTGTAACACTATTTACAAATGCATTGCCAAGATATTGTCTAAAAGGCTCCAATTGGCTCTTCCTACACTTATTGATCCTGTCCAATCTGGCTTTGTCAAAGGTAGGAGAATTGCTGACAATATCTTCCTTACTCAGGAGCTTATGAGGGGATATCACACATCCTCTTCCACTCCTAGGTGTGCACTAAAGGTTGATATCATGAAGGCCTATGACAATGTAAGATGGGACTTCCTATGGGATATACTTGCTAGCATGAATTTTCATCCTACAATGATCCAATGGATTAAGGCTTGTGTGACCACAGCCAGCTATAGTCTCAACATTAATGGTGAACCCACAGGTCTGATAGTAGGTAAAAGAGGACTTCGCCAAGGGGATCCTCTCTCCTCCTACCTGTTTGTCATTGTCATGGAGGTCTTGACATGCATCCTGAGAGAGAAAGCTCACCTCCCTGATTTTTTTTTTTTGGGTAAATTAGCTTGAAAATAAAAGAGGAAAAGCGAATATACAGCCTACAAGGGGCATACCCCAGGAGGACAAAACAAAAAAGAAAAGAAAAGGCAAATCAAAACAAAATAACTACCTCCCTAGCACAAACCGCCAAGGAGGGAGAGGGATGGCCAAAAGGCTACAAATGGGAACGATTGATTCTAAACCATCTGAAAGAGGGAGGAGAAACACACTCAAGGGGAAAATAAGATCTTGAATCTAAGGAGAAACACTCTCCAAATACTGTTGGGAAGAAATTTTTTGAAAATTTCGCCATGACCCGTTCGTAATTGGAGCACCCTCAAGGTGCCAGCCACTGCCAATACAACAGCAGCAGCTGAAAAAGAGAAAAGAAAGAAAGAGATAGAGGCAGAAATTCCAATAGCAGACTCAGCAGCAGGTAAATAGTGTGAACAAACCAAAATAATAAATCTATGTTTTGCTGATGATCTCATGATCTTCTGTAAAGGAGATTTGAGTTCCATTAAGCATATCAAGGACTCATTGTCTAAATTTGAAGCTTTATCTGGGCTTGCACCTAGCCCTGGAAAGAGTAACATTTTCTTCTCTGGGGTCAATGCCACAACTAGGGAGGAAATTCTTGCTCTCCTTGGTTTCACTTTGGGATCTCTTCCCATCAAATACCTTGGTGTTCCCCTCCTTTCTACCAAACTAAAGTATATTGATTGTAAGCCTTTGATCGATAAGATCACTGCCAAAACTAAGACTTGGACCAATAGAGACCTCACCTATGCTGGTAGAGTGCAACTCATCAAGAGTATCCTCTTCTCTATGCAGACATATTGGTCCTCTATATTTATACTTCCCAAAAAAGTCATCAAGGAGGTGGAATCAATTTTGAGAGCCTTCTTTTGGTCTGGCCCTGATCTAAAAAAGACTGGTGCTAAGATGTCATGGGATCACCTCTATTCACCTAGGCAGGAGGGTGGGTTGGGATTTAAATCAATGCACATTTGGAATAAGGCAGCCATCTCCAAGCACATTTGGTTCCTTATCTCAGGTGGTGAACAGTCCATGTGGTGCCAGTGGGTTAAATCCTACTCATTAAAGAAGAAAAGCTTTTGGGAAATCAATATGCCAAGTAATCTATCATGGGTTTGGAGGAAAATGCTTAATCTTAGACCTATTGTGCTTCCCCACATCAAAACCATAATTGGAAATGGACTATCTGCCTCTCTTTGGTTTGATAATTGGCATCCTCTTGGCCCACTTGCTGAGAAATTTGGGTCTAGAGTTTTCTATGACTCTGGGCTCCCCAGTGATTCAAAAGTTTCAACAATCGTCAGAAGCTCTCAATGGATCCTTCCCATAACACAAACACTGGAACTCATTGAAATCAGAGCCAACATGTCCTCTCTTGCTGAACCTAATGGGGCTAATGATTCTCATAAGTGGATGCTCACTTCTAATGGCCAATTCAGTATTGCCTCACTTTGGAATCATTTGAGGGCACAATTCCCCAAAGTTCTATGGCACCACAGTCTATGGTTCTCTGGACACATTCCCAAATGTAGCCTTATTGCTTGGGTGGCAGTCCAGAATAGGTTATACACTGAGGATAGGTTGGTCACTTTTGGTACCAAAGCTCACTCCTGCTGCAGTTTCTGTCAAGGACTTTTTTTGGGTAAATAAGCTTGAAATAAAAAAGGGGCTAACCGGATTTACAGCCTACAAGGGGCATACCCCAGGAGGACAAAATAAAATAAAATAAAGGAAAAGTAGAGAACAATATAAAGATAGGAGACCTACGCCAACTGGCTACAAGTATCTAAGAGTAAGTAAATTGAATGTTTCCTAACCTTCTAAAAAGATGATTAAGAAACATACAACAAAATGATTAAATTTGAGATTCAGCAGCTGAGGCTTGACATGTAGATGATAGCAGAAGAGTCCATGAAGCTTGACATGTAGATGAAGATTTGACCCATGAGATCAGCAGTCAATGATGCAGCAGCAGCAGTAATGAGTAACATAAACAGGTTGAATCACAGGCTTGAACAGGCTGCATGATGATGAAGGTTGTAGCCTAACTGTTGGTGTAACATGCTAGAGTAGGGAGGAAAGGCCCCCTCCCAGAAGGGACTAATACATGCCATGGGACAGCCCCCCAAGGCTAGGCCAGAAAACTCAACATCGTGGATGCTGATCAGACACACAGCAGTCCAGATGATGCCAAACAACTCTAAGCATAGTCTAACATGAAGGTAAGTAACACAGATAAACAAGCAAGTATCTATAGCAACAGCCCTTGCTATAGACTAACATGAAAGTTCAGGTGCAAGCAAGTAAATATGTAGGTTGCAACAGCCCTTGCAACCCACTAAAAGAGTATGTAGGTTTCTGTCAAGGACATGAGAGTCATGACCATTTATTCTTCAATTGTCATTATACCTCACAGGTCTGGTCCCAAATTACTGGGCTTCTAAATGAGGCTTGGCCCTCTAAATCATGGTCCAGCTGGATATCTTTTATATCCTCCATCAAAGGAAAGTCACTTAAAACTCTCATGATTAAACTTGCTTTAACCACTTCCATATATCATTTGTGGATTGAAAGGAATTTTAGAAAATTTCAAAATGTGTCCTGTTCTGAGCAAGTTGTAGTTCATAAGATCTACTCTATGATGAGACACAGACTGATGGCCCTAAAGGATCTTCCTCAAGGACATCAATCCCATTGGATCCTTAGAAAATGGAATCTTAATTCATGAACTTTGTGTTGTGCTAATTCTTTCTATCCAGACACCTGTGCAGAGTCTATCAAATATTCAGCAGAAGGAAGCAGCAGTCCCTTGTGATGCCAGCAGTAAGGGCAACTCTGTCCTGCATGAGCTATGTATGCTCCAATTGTTGTGCTAATTCTCCAGGTAATCATGCATTTTACTTGAACTTCATGTTAATCTATAGCAAGGGCTGTTGCTATAGATATTTGCTTGCTTGCTTGCATTTAGATTATGCTCATTAGTGGGTTGCAAGGGCTGTTGCAACCTACATTTTTACTTGCTAGCAATTTAACTTTCATGTTAAACTATAGCAAGGGCTGTTGCTATAGTTACTTACTTACTTATCTGCTTGAGAAATTGCTGTGTTACTTACCTGTTGCAAAGGAGATGCTGCCCAAATTTTCCAGAGATCCAGTGGACATGATTGTTAAATTGCTTAGAATTGTGTGGTTTCATCTGGACTGCTGTGTGTCTGATCAGCATCCATTAGGTTGAGATCTCTGGCCTAGCCTTGGGGGGCTGTCCCATGGCATGTATTAGTCCCTTCTGGGAGGGGGCATTTCCTCTCTATTTCTAGTCTTCTTCTAAGTCAGCATTTGTGGCTTATTTTGTATGAAACTATGTATTTATGGGCTGCCAAACTCTGGGCAGACATCTGATTTTATGGGATTGTAAAGAGCAGCCATTATGCTGCTCAAATTCCTCCAAAACCACCTCTGTTGCTGCAGCAGCAGCTACTAACAACAGGTTGCAGCAGACTGTAGCAGATCAGTGCTGCAGTTGATGCATGCAACAGCAGCAGCAGTCTGTGTGCTTGGTGTTACAGCAGCAGTTTGCAGTTGCAAAGGCCCATCCCAAGTCCCATCCCAAGCATCAAGTACCATAAGCAAGCTTCAAGCATCAAGTTCATGTTCATGTTCAAGTTGTATGTTCTAGGTCCTATTCCATGGGCCTATTCCAAGTTTCTCCAAGTCCTACTTCAAGCTTCATGTCTCATGCTCAAGTCTCATGTTTAAGGACCTACCCCAAGGTCCTATTCCAAGGTCCTTTATTGTGGTGTTTCTCTCTCCTCTGATAGATGGGTTTGAAACATCATTAGAATACTTTGCTTCTTGTACAATTTGCTATGGCATTCCTCTCCAACGGGATGTGTTGGTTTTCATTTCCTTTTTCTCTTTGTCCTCCCTGGGGTATGCCCCTTGTAGGCTGTACATCCGGTTAGCCCTTTTTTATTTCAAGCTTATTTACCCAAAAAAAAAGATTACTGCAAGAACAAAATCTTGGACCAATAGGGACCTTACCTACGCTGGGAGGGTACAACTGATTAAGAGTGTCCTGTTCTCTATGCAAACATATTGGTCCTCACTTTTTATATTGCCTAAGAGAGTCATTAAGGAAGTGGAGGCCACCCTGAGAGCTTTCCTGTGGTCTGGTCCTGAACTAAAAAGATTAGGAGCTAAAGTTTCATGGGAGCATTTGTGCTCTCCCAAACAAGAGGGAGGACTTGGGTTTAAATCTTTGCAAGTTTGGAATAAATCAGCAGTTGCTAAGCACATTTGGATCCTCATTGCTGGTGGGGAACAATCCATGTGCTGTCAATGGGTTAAATCGTACTTAATTAAGGGGAGAAACTTTTGGGAATTGAAAATGCCTAATAGCCCAACATGGACCTAGAGGAAATTGCTGAACCTTAGGCCCCTAATTCGTCCCCACATCATTTCAAAAATTGGTAGTGGACGTAATACTTCCCTTTGGTTTGATAATTGGCATCCATTGGGCCCCTTAGTGGAGAAATTTGGTCCCAGAATTATGTATGATTCAGGGCTCCCTCAAGATACTAATGTGAGGGCAATTATTAATCATTCCCACTGGGCATTTCCCATTACACAAACATGGGAACTCAATGAGATAAGGCACGATCTCCCTCTGTTAATTTCAACCAATCAAGATCAAGATGATCAAATTAGTTGGGCTCTCACTCCATCTGGTCAGTTTATAGTTTCATCATTGTGGGAACATTTGCGTACGCACTTTCCCAAAGTTATTTGGAGCCATGTGATATGGTTTCCTAGCCATATACCTAAGTGTAGCATTATCACTTGGCTTGCTGTTTTAAATAGGATGTATACTGAGGATAGATTGGTCTTATTCGGGACCAAAACTACTTCTCTGTACAATCTTTGCCCAGGAAGCGAAAGCCATGACCATCTCTTTTTCAATTGCCCTTACATCGCGCAAGTCTGGGGGTCAGTTCTAGCCAAACTAAACATACATTGGACAACTCGAACTTGGGTTGAGTGGATTGAACTCCTCTCCACCATTAAGGGTAGATCGTTGCGGTCCATTATGATTCAATTGGCCTTCACCACTTCTATGTACCACATTTGGATAGAAAGGAACTGTCGGAAATTCCAAAACATTGCATGCTCTGAAGCTATTGTAATTCATAAGATCTGCTCAATGATGAGGCTTAGATTGTTGTCCATTGGTAATTTACCTCAAGGATTACAATCTAATTGGCTCATTAATCAGTGGGATCTTACATAATTTGCGAATATGTGAGGCATTCAAGCTCCTACCTAATTTTTATTGGTTTTCTTGTTTGTTCACATGTATGCAGCGATCTGTCTCTGTTTGCTGGATATATTAAGCTCAATTCTATTGCAAGAAGACCTTGAAAAGAGCATCTGATCCCATTGCCTTAATTGGCTCATCTATACTTCACAGCCTTAAATGGCCTGCTGCTGCTAATACTTCTATGTACAAGGTAAGTATCTGTATCCTCAGCCGTGGGTCTGGAAATGTTTGTTACACGGGTACTTTTCCAAAGTAGCCAATGGATGTTTCAAGAGTGATCTACTTATAATGTGTGTTTTCCTCCGTGAGCTGAGTGCTTGAACCCCATCAATTCCTTGAGAGAGGAGATAATATGTAGTGGGAGATGTCTTGTGAGGAATTAGTGGAGGGAGTTGGGACCCTTGGTCCTGCGGCTAAGTGTGAAAAGTGAGTGGGAGGGTGAGGCTTTTGAGGGTTTATGTAGTGTGAGTACATATTAGCCGTAGGAAATTCTTTCATTCCCATTTTGCCTAATTTATGCATCACATTTACCTTCTTATGTGATCTGAAAATTTGGGTTAAATCTTGTTGGATTGGCTGTCATATGTTGCATTTTGATTGGCTGTCATATGATGCATTTTGATGGCAGTTTGATATCTGTCCAGTGCTGTGCCTTACTGCATTAACTGTTGTAGTTTACTGCATTTTGCAGCACAGTTTTGATTGGTTGTCATAAGATGCATTTTGATGGCAGTTTGATATCTGTACCTACGGTCCAGTGTTGTGCCCTTACTGCATTTACTGCTTCAGTTTACTGCATTTTGTTATCCAATTGAGCATGTTTAGCTAGGCTAGTACCCTTACTGTTTAGATTGTACCATTACTGCTGCAGTTTGCGATTGTCTCGGCTGTTGTTATTTGGGCAGACACTGTTTCTGGATTGTCACAATTCAAGCAAAGTGCTATCCAAATTTCCATAGAATATGGCAACACCGGTTCAAAGGAATGTTGTTTAACTTCATGTACACAATATAGCTTTCCTAGTGGGGCTGTCACTGGGAATCATTTCATTTTAGATAATTTGGTTTGCCCACTGCGTTGGGTTGCTAGCCTAGCTAGAGGGGGCTGTCCTCTAGTCGGGCTTCCCAAATTGGCCTATGGCCCAAACTCATATGGACATAATCAAGCTCCCCCGGGAAGAACCATGCAACCATTGTATGTGCTGATGCACACTTTGCGGTCCATGCTGGATCTACTTCAATGCTCAACATTTTGTACTTGTGTTTCCTATCCCTCTCTACTTCAATGCTCAACACAGTGATTGGCATTTGTCCCAATTTCTTTTGAGCTTATGTAGCCACTTGGCCATTTTATATTTTGTTTTCTTTTATGTTTTTCTTTTCTTTTCTTTCTTTTGTTCCTCCTGGGGTATGCCCCTTCCCTTGTAGGCTGTACATTCGTTTAGCCCCTTTTATTTTCAAGCTGATTTACCCAAAAAAAAGTTGGCCACGAAGTTACCTCTGCTGTGAGAAACTTCTTTAGGTCTGGTAAATTACTCACTAAGGCTAATGCCACTTGTATTGCTCTAGTTCCTAAAGTCCCTAACCCTTCCAAAGTTGGGGACTATAGACCTATCTCGTGTTGCAACACAATCTACAAATGCATTGCAAAAATCCTTTCACGTAGAATTCAAATTGCACTTCCTCATCTCATAGATCATGTGCAATCCGGATTTGTCAAAGGCAGGAGGATTGCTGACAACATTTTCCTCACTCAAGAAATCATGAGGGATTATCATAAGTACTCACCCACTCCCAAATGTGCATTGAAAGTGGATATAATGAAAGCCTATGATAATGTAAGATGGGATTTCTTGTGGGATGTATTATCCTCCATGAACTTTCATCCTATCATGATCAATTGGATAAGGCGTGTGTATCCGCTGCTAATTATTCCTTGAATATTAATGGAGAATCTATTGGCAAGATCAAGGGCCAAAAAGGTTTGAGGCAAGGGGATCCATTGTCCTCCTACCTTTTTGTCATTGTAATGGAAATCCTCACCCAACTACTCAGAGAACAATCACTCAATTCCAACTTTCATTACCACTAGAGATGTGACAAAACCAAAATCATCAATCTTTGTTTTGCTGATGATCTTATGATTTTTTGTAAAGGTGAGATGAGCTCCATTCAATGCATTCAAAATGCACTTAATGAGTTTACCTCTCTCTCTGGTTTGACTCCTAGTCCTAGTAAGAGTAATGCTTTCTTCTCAGGAATCTCAAATTCAGTCAAAAGCTTAATTCTTCAAACCCTTGGTTTCAATGAGGGGACTCTACCAGTCAAGTACTTGGGAGTCCCTCTCATCTCCACTAAACTAAAATACACTGATTGTCAAATTCTCATTGATAGAATCACAAGTCGTACCAAGTCTTGGGCAAACAAATACCTTTCTTATGCAGGTAGAGTCCAATTAATTAAGTCTGTATTGTTTTCAATGCAAACTTACTGGTCCTCTATATTTATTTTGCCTAAAAAGGTTCTTAAAGAAGTTGAATCAATTCTCAGAACATTTTTCTGGACTGGTCTTGATCTTAAGCACACTGGTGCCAAGGTTTCATGGGAACATTTGTGCTCCCCAAAGAAGGAAGGAGGCCTTGGATTTAAATCCCTCAAGGTATGGAATAAGGCTGCCATGGCTAGGCATATCTGGTTCCTCATCTCTGGAGGCGAGCAATCAATGTGGTGTCAATGGGTGAAGTCATATTTACTCAAAGGTAAGAGCTTTTGGAAAATAAAAATTCCAAGTAGCCCTTCTTGGACATGGAGAAAATTGCTCCAATTGTGTCCTATCATCCAACCTTACATTCTTTATCAAATTGGGGATGGGAATTCTACGTCACTGTGGTATGACAATTGGCATCCATTGGGACCATTGGTTGAGAGATTTGGCCAGCGTATCATTTATGATTCTGGTTTATCTGAAGTTGCCAAAGTTTCTGTTATTTTGAACAGGTCTAATCAGTGGAAATTCCCTGTCACTCAAACTTTGGAATTAAATGAAATCAGGGCTACCCTTCCAGTAATCACTCACCCCTCCCCTTCACAAGATGCCTGTAGATGGACCCTCAGTAATAATGGTTTATTTACTGTATCCTCTCTTTGGGAGCAACTCAGATTGATGGGATCTTCATATATGATTCCTATATCAATGGCTCATCACAAAATGGGATCTTCATATATGATTCCTTTATATGCTGTTGCTATTGCGGATACATGCAGATCTTTCTATTGCAGGGCAGTCTCAAACTCAGCAATTGGGTGCTTAGGTGTAAATCAGAGGCAATTCAGGACACTCAATCCTTTCATCCCAAGGCTAGTACTTCTAGTATATGGGTTCCAAAAAAGTGCAGATTGTTGGCAATCAGTTTCTCCTAATAGCCCATTGGGGCAGTGTGTGTTTACAGGTTATCTCTGCCAAAGTGGAACATGGGATAGTGATCTACTTATATAAGTGCCCCAGTGAGGTTCTATCATGGAAGCATCTTGCTACATTACTTCTACTAGCAGGTTTGCTACCTTATTCTCTGATTCTATGTTGTGGTAGCAATTGGTATGCTGGACTGCTGAGTGTGTGTGAACTACTCACATGTGGGTTACCAGTGAGATTTGGGCCTTCATCATCTGATCTGTTGTTTTTTGAGTGGAGTGTCCTGTGAGTTCAACCCAGATTCTCAAGTCACGTGGGATAAGAGAGAGGGAGGTCAGGATTTTGAGGGAGTTAGGAGGTGAGAACCCATAGTCTTGAGAATGTTGTTTGGAATCTATTGTTCATTACTGTCACTGCTGCATGTTATCATTGCACCTCGGTTTGATCCTTGGGGGTTTGTCCCTAAAGATCAAACCGTGAGCAGTATACTGTGGGCAGTGCTGTGTCCATGTACAGTATACTGCTGAGGTGTTGCTCGTGCAATGAACCCAGTTATTACACTACTCTGTGACTGCCATTTGGTTACTCGCCACTGCTAAACAGGCCCACTGCTAAACAGGCCCAGTCCACTGCTGTTTACTGTTATTCTGAGTTTATTGAAGTATTGTGCTAGCATTGTTCAAATGTTAGTGCCCTACACTCTGATTTTCTGGGCCGCAAGCACTGTACTCTGCTGCATATGTACTTGTCTATGTACCGTTTGCACAGAACTGCTGCTGTACCGATTGCACATCTATACTTTACTGCTGCTGTACCGATTTCTATGTACCAGATTTGCTCTCTTAGCTATTTGTTGCTCTAGTGCTAGCTGCCTTGTACCGTGTATGTCATACCTGGACAGTGATGCTTACTTTACTTGTGTCCTACCATAATTCTGCTATGACATTGGGCAGTGCTGCTAGTATCTACTGTTGTTGATTATGAGTCATTTTTGATTCTGGGCTGCTGCATTTTAGACAAGGTGCTGCCAAAATTTAAAAAAAATCCCATGTTTTCTAACCTAGCCTAGGGGGGTTGTCCCTAGGCATGTGTGATCCCCTTGGGGAGGGGGCTTCCTCCCAAGAGTGCTTGCCCATTACAAGCCGATAAAATGCATATCCATGTTCCATGTTCAATGGTTGCACGAATTCAAGTTCCATGTTCAAGGCCCAAGTACAAGGCACAATGCTGCTTCAGACCGTGCATCTTAAGGCGAGCATCATCAAGCATCAACTCATCAGGCCGTGTATCATCAGGCCGAGAAATCCACAACTTATAGTGTATTAGTTTAAGTTCATGTTGTATTAGTCTAAGTTAAGCTTTTGTTATTGTAATCCTCAACGGGTGTTTCTCCCTCATCTTGTAGATGAAAGGGAAACACTCTTCCCTTCCCTAAATGTAGCCACTTGGCCTCCCTCATTTCCGTTTTTCTTTTCTTGCTTTCTTTCTTTGTTTTGCTTTGTCCTCCTGGGGTATGCCCCTTGTAGGCTGTATATTCGTTTAGCCCCTTTTATTTTCACGCTTATTTACCCAAAAAATAAATAAAAATGGAGCCACACTGTTTGGTTTCCCTTCCACATTCCCAAGTGCAGCTTGATTAGCTGGCTTGCCATACAAAATAGCCTATCCACGGAGGATAGGTTAGTTCTATTTGGCATTAAGGACATTTCTTGTTGTAGCTTCTGTCCTGGGGAGGAGGATCACAATCATCTCTTCTTCAACTGTCCTTTTACTCAAAAGGTTTGGGATGAGGTCTCAAGTACATCCCATCTCACATGGCAGCCCCAACCACTCCAAGACTTAGTCTCTCTTCTATCGGCTTATAGAGGAAGAGGTCTAAAGAGCACCATAATCAAACTATCCTTCACTGTCACACTCTATCACATTTGGATTGAAAGGAATACCAGGAAATTCCAGAATATCCAGCACTCAACTCTATTTGTTGTGAATAAAGTCCGTACTGGGGGGTTGTCCCAACGAAATACAGGGCTTATGCTTTCGTGTTCATATTGATTACCATCTTGCTGAACCGGTCCAAGAAGATCGCATGGATTACTCACTATCTTTGTAGCTGGAACCCAATATCCAAGCATTCCTTTATTCAAGTTCCTGAAGTTTCATCCAATCCGTGCAAGTACCATCATGTTGCACTGGGTCATCAAACCCAAATGGCTCATGGCTTTCAAGCCCCAAGTTCTGTGCCTTACTCAGAATCACACGACACACAATCATCTTTTGTGGATTCATGTACGGAATTCAGACCCATCTCTTTTGAAGAGTTTCTGGTCCATCTTACCAGATGGGTTGTTTATGTTTTAGTAGTCATGTATAGGCAAGCCCCTTTAATATTCCCCATGTTGCCATTTGGCCGCCCTCAATTTTGTTGCCGCTTGGCCTCGTTTTGTTTTGTTTTCTTTTCTTTCTTTCTTTTGTTTTGTCCTCCTGGGGTATGCCCCTTGTAGGCTGTATATTCGTTTAGCCTCTTTTATTTTCAAGCTGGTTTACCCAAAAAAAAAACAATCAAAGGCAAGTCCCTAAAATCTTGTTTAACCAAATTGGTCTTCTCCACAGCAGTGTATCATATTTGGATTGAGAGAAATATACGCAAGTTTCAAAATGTGGCATGCTCACATTCAGTGGTTATTCATAAGATCTCCTCAGTCATAAGGCATAGGCTGATGTCCCTGGGGGATCTCTCCAAGGGTGGTCCTCAATCAGATGCTCTCTTGACTCAGTGGAATGTAAATTGAAAGTGATTCATCGTTCTTTACTGTATACATTACTGTTATTAGTTATTACTACTTGTTGCCCGTTGCAAGTGTTTGTTTGCTGCAAGCCACAGGAATGGAAGTCCTAGGACAGATTGTCTGGCACTCTCCCATAGGGTGCAAACGGTCTGGGTCAGGGCATCAAAAGCAGATCCAAGTTCAATACAGGACCAAGCAAGAGCCTAGAAGGTGGCTTCAAAGTAGTATGCAGGATACTCACACTGGAGTACAGCTATTTCCCATAGATTATAGAGGTCATGCCATATTTTGTGCCACTGTGGATTCTATGTTGCTGCGATTGTTACTTTTGTGGCTCCTATGTTGCTGCAGCAGGTTACCCATTTTATCCTTCATGAAAATCCCGTGGCATCTATTCAATGCCAATAGATCATGCACAAATTTTCTGGCTCATATACACAGGTGCTCTTTTGGTTATTTGTTGTTCTGTCCCGTAACATGGGTGACTGCATTTATTTCCGTGCCATTTGTCATGGTTTTGGCCTAGCCTAGGGGGCTGTCCCTTGGCCTGTGACTTCCTTTGGGAGGGGGTTGTCCTCCCATTTTTGCATACTATAGATCTAAAACACCTTGAGCGGCTTGTGTGCTTTGATTTCCAAGATTCAAGTCAGCCGCTTCAGTAACTAAATGTGGGTACTACAAATCCCAAGTTCTGGAATGTTTTGGATCCGTCCTTGTTAATGGCCCAAACAAACAAGCAATCATCATTGGCCACCAATGCCCAAGTCAGCGTATTTTGAAGGCATAGTCATTCTATTTACATTGTTCTTAGTATTAGCTTTGTATGTTTCCTTTCCTTCTTTCATAGAAGGACTAGAAACATAGGATATTTTTCGCTTAGTCCTTGTAGCCATTCAGTTTACTTACTCATAGCTCTGTGTAGCCATTTGGCGTAAGTTTCCCAACTTTCCTTTGTATTTTCTTTCCTTTTTTCTTTTTCTTTTCTTTTCTTTCCTCCTGGGGTATGCCCCTTGTAGGTTGTATATTCGGTTAGCCCTCTTTTTATTTCAAGCTAATTTATCCACACAAAAAAAACATAACCTAATAGCAGTTAACTCAGAGGGATAAATCGTGTTTTTTTTTGTGGGTAAATAAGCTTGAAATAAAAAGGGGCTAAACGAATTTACAGCCTACAAGGGGCATACCCCAGGAGGACAAAATAAAAGAAAGGAAAAGAAAAGAGCAAAATAAGACAAAGAACCTACACCAACTGGTTACAGGTATCTAAGAGTAATTAATCTGAATGCTTCCTAACCTTCTAAAAAAGATGATTAGGAAACATACAACAAAATGATTAAATTTGAGCAGCATTTCGACTGTTTTTTGACAAAACCAGAAATTCAGCATCTGTCCTGGGCATGTGATATCAAAGTGTAGCATTCAACTTAGTATGGGTGCATAACAACACGTCAGCTCAGTTGCTACAATCTAGGAGAATCAAGTTGGTAATACACAGCTTTCCTGAGTCTTGAAAGGACCAAATGATGATAGCTAAATATGGTTTAGGTGGTGAGCATCTTTTGTTCCAAATAACAACCAGCAATAGTAGTGAATACTGCCTAGATACAACAATGAATCTTTAAACAACTTCAGTGTATACGTTTTTTTTTGGGTAAATCAGCTTGAAAATAAAAGAGGCTAAACGAATATACAGCCTACAAGGGGCATACCCCAGGAGGACAAAACAAAAGAACGAAAGAAAAGAAAAACTAGACCCAACGGCCAAAATGGGGAAGGCCAAAAGGCTACAAGAGGTATAAGAAGGGGTATCTTGCCAAAGCAAGAACTAATCATTAGCACAACTACTACAGATATCTAACTGAGTTTCTAACCCTTCTAAAAAGGAAGGACCAGAACTCTACAAAAGAAAGCTAAACCGAGATTTCAATATGAATCAAATCAAAAGGTTGTTGCCACTTGCTCTGAAGGGACAATCTGCACACTGGTGATGTCTCTGTTGGTTGTGGTTCACCTAGACATTGGAGTGGAACTTTAGAATCCATTTGCTTGAGCTAATCAAGCCCTTTCAGAAGTGTTAACGGACCACAAAGGCTTGGAAATCGTAATGCTGGAGCTTGTAGGGACCCCTACAAGTTGGGCACCAATACACAAATCAAGGCACAAAAACAAAATGGTAATCAGCAGCAAGGTGAACAGCTGCGGCAGCAAAACTGGGCTCCAGCACTAGAGTAAACCACTGGATGATGAGGCACTAAGCGGGAGGACGCCCCCTCCCAAAGGGGCTCAAACACGCCAAGGACAACCCCCAAGGCTAGGTCAAACTTAAGAAAAATTGGGCAGCATTTCGTCTGTAAATTGACAATCCCAGAAAAGTAATAAAATGAAATGATCACTACAGTAACAACAACTCTGTCCACTGATGACAGTCCACAACAGAGTAAACTACAATACTGGAACATGATACAGATAATGTAGCCCATCACAAAAAGGCAACAACCTGGACAGACTTTGAAATTTAAACAGCAGCATTAGCCATGAACTAGACAGCAGCAGTATCTAAACAACAGTAGCAGGTTTAAAATACTACATGAACCCATGACAATGAATGCAGTGAAGCACAACCACATGAGTGTACTACATGAACCCAACTTCAGTGTATACATCTAGTCTTCTCATGAGAGTACTCAAAATTATCTAGTGAGTTCTTCCTTGAAGCTTGAATACTTTGAGAAGACCATTCGAACTTCCTGGGCCAACATATTGCCTAAGAATTTGAGATGACCACCTTGTGAAGCTAGCAAGGCACTAATCGATATGAGGATGGCTGAGAGCCTCGTATTACACTGGGACAACCCCCCAGTGATAGGTGGCGGGAGGAGGCCCCCTCCCAGAAGGGGTTCAAACATTGCCAGGGACATCCCCCCATGGCTAGGCTGAATCAATATGTGGGTCACCTATCAATGATGCCCAAGCATATGGACATTACAAAATTTGGCAGAATTTCGTTTGAAAAGATGACATCCCAGGTGAATATTGGAACAATTGCATCACAAAATGAAAGATCAATGGACCAATTGGCAGAATATTGGATCAATGGAGTGGCAGTTACTAACAACATGGCAGAATGTGAGTTCGGGTGCTACAACCATGGCAACAGCCTTGGCCTAGGGGCAGCAGCTGCCGCAGCAACCGAATTGCCACAACATAATAACAAAATCTGTCCAAAAATGCACAGAACCTGTCCAGAACAAGTAAGAGACCATGGGCATGCAAATCTGGTCATGGGCATTCTCCAACATCTAAGGTAGTGAGCAATACAAGATCATGAATACACGACAGCTCTGCCCAAGCATGGCAGTCCACATACAAGCATTAAAACCATAATGAAGTTCAACAGTGTACTGTGTTCAGTGAAAGCAACCTATGGTATATGAAGTTAGAATAGCATACTGTTGAATATGAAGTAATCATAATCCAAAAGCACAATGCAGCAGTAACTATGGCAGACATGCTATATACAAACAACCCGTGTGAGTATTCAGTACAACAGCCCTTGTACTGACTATATAAATCGCAGATTGCAACAGCCCTTGCAACCCACAAGATATCAAAGATGCAAGGAATAGACAGATTAATGGATATGCAGGGAATAAACAGTACAATGTAACTCGCTCATAACCTGGATTGAGCATATACGTAGACAGATCTCCGCAGCAGCAAAGAATAACAGCAGCAGAGAGATGGAACTCAATAAACTCACAACAATACCCAATGGGATGCCCCGCAGTACATAGAACAAAAGGTGCCACCTGTGATCCTTAACAGGAGATGATGGTAGACCTTCAACCACAATACCCTGCAAGATACTGTATAAAATAGATGAAAATTCAGTTAATCCCCCACTTAGCTAACAACAATTGTGATTGGTGCCCTTGGGGAAGTTTGTCCAAGGACAAAAGTCTATACCTCACTAGTGAATGAATCTTGCTCACCACAGTGGGCAAAGTGCATGATGCATTTTGGAATTTACGAGCATTTCTTTCAATCCAAATTTGATAAACTGTAGTTGTGAACACAAGTTTGGTAATCAAAGTTTTGATTGTTTTGCCTCTAATACTTGAAATTTGATTGATCCAATCTGCCCAGGATCTGGATGGCCAATTTAAATTGATATAGGCAAGTATCTCAAGCCACACTAGGGAGGTGAAGGGACAGTTGAAAAACAAGTGATCATGAGTCTCCACTCCTGAACAGAAACTACAACAGGAGACAGAAATGGTACCAAACAAGACCAATCTGTCACTAGTATAGAGTCTGTTGTGGATAGCAAGCCAAGAGAGCAAGCTACATTTGGGTATATGGCCAAGGAACCAGATGCTTCTGTGCCAATTCACCTTGGGGTACTGTATTCTGAGTTCATTCTAAAAGGAAGATATTGTGAACTTACCATTAGAACTTAGAGACCATACATGATGATCCTCAACATCCTGATTAGGATTGGGGAGAGAGGTGATAGTATTCCTAAGCTCATTGAGTTCTAAGGTTTGGGTAATAGGGAGACGCCACTCATAACTTTGAATAACTCTGCGGTATGACAATTGGCATCATTTTGGCCCTCTTGTTGAGCATTTTGGTAGCCGTGTGGTCTATGATTCAGGGCTGCCAGATGATGCCTCTGTCTCTACCATCCTGAATACTCCCAATCAATGGTCCTTCCCTGTCACTCAAACTTGGGAGATGAATGAGACTAGAGCTCATCTCCCTGCCCTTAACCCCCATTTGCCTCCTAATGTGGATTCCTGCAGATGGACACTCACCAATGATGGATTATTCTCTATATCCTCTTTGTGGGAGCATCTGAAGACCAAATTTCCCATCGTTGATTGGAATCATATTGTGTGGTTCCCTTCTCACATCCCTAGATGTAGTTTGATATCCTGGCTTGCCATTCAAAACAGGTTATCCATTGAGGATAGACTTGTTCTCTTTGGCTTGAAAAGCTCCTCTTGTTGTTCCTTCTGTCTTGCAGAGGAATCCCATGATCATCTATTTTTCAATTGCCCCTTCACCAGGTAGATCTGGGATGATGTGTGCCTTAAATCCCAGCTCACATGGCAAGCTCAAAATCTTTCCAGCCTGGTCACTCTTATCTCTACTGTTAGGGGTAAAGGTCTGAGGAGCACCCTTGCTAAACTGACCTTCACTGTCTCTCTCTATCATATTTGGATTGAGAGGAATCTTAGGAAGTTTCAGAATGTGCAACACAGTATTTCCTCCTTTGTGGTTAAGATTAGAACTGATATTAGGTACAGACTGATGTCCCTTCATAAAATGCCACTTGGACCATTATCCCTGATGGAAGATTGGAACTTACCCGTTCCTACTTGAATCATAACCGTATACTTCATTTGATGATTAGGCCCTCAATTCTACTAATCTGGTTCTCATGCACAGGGTGATTACAAGTGATTTCACAAGCTACAAGTTGCAAATTGCAGGTGGCACATATTGGTCTATGTACAGCGGGGCATTCCCTCAGTCAGTGGCTTGCATGAGCTATACATACATGTATCAAATAGGGGGCAGATTCAATCAGAGGGGGCAGATTCAATGGCATTTACTGCTGCTGCTCCTGTATTTGCTGCAGCAAGGAAAGAGTTTCATTCCATTGGCAAATCATCATCAGGTTCCATCATATGTTTTTATGTACTTCTCACGTTATGTACACTGCTTTATGTACACAGCTCTGATATCATGTGGGTTGCAAGGGTTGTTGCAACCTGCTGTTTTTTATTTTCAGTACAAGGGTTGTTGTACTGAATACTCACACGAGTTGTTTTAAGTATTTCCATGCATCTTTGATATCATGTGGGTTGCAAGGGCTGTTGCAATCTGCTGTTTATATATTCAGTGCTAGTGTTAAATGATTTCACTGCTGCCGTGTTCTTTTATTGAATGCTACCTGGCCAATTGCATTTTGCTGTTGTTAACCATGATTTGCTGCAGTATGCTGCTGCTATTTCTGTGTTTGTGAACCTGTTACGTTACTTGGATTATCAGAAATTCAAACGGAACCTTGCAAAATTTTCCAGAATCTGGTTTCTCATATGCTATGTCATTGGATTAGAGTCATTGGATTCATCTGGACTGCTGTGTGTCTGATCGGCATCCTCAATGATGATATAGCCTAGCCTAGCCTAGGGGGGCTGTCCCTTGGCAAGTATGATCCCCTTTGGGAGGGGGCTTCCTCCCGTACCTAGCCTTGGGGGGTTGTCCCTTGGCACGATTCATTGTTAGGATTCACGGTTTGATGGCATGATGGCATGTTATTTGTCACGGAGCCATCCATTCCATTCTACTCAATGCCATAGTGCTCCGCCATGGAGCCATCCATTCCATTCTACTATCCAGCTGCTGCAGTTCATAGTTGCTGCAGTTCAGTCCTGCAGTTGATGCAACAGCAGATTTGTGCATTGTTCAGCAGCAGTCTATGTGTTGGTATAGCAGTTTGGTGCAGCAGCAGTTTGCAGTGGTAAAGGCTTAATGTCACTGCAGCAGCAGTTCTGTTAAACAGCAAAAGGTTCTTTCCCAACTTATGCCAAGTGACATGTTCAATCATTAACCTCTATCCCAAGTTACTCCAAGGTGCTCTCATGTTCAAGGCCCAAACTTCAAGCATCAAGTTTAAGTTCAAGTAGCCCCAAGTCACATATGCAGTTCCAAGTCTCATGTTCATTCATCAATTACCATGTTCAACCTCTTTTTTGTGTGGTGTTTCTCTCTCCTCTGATAGATGGGAGAGAAACACCTCTAGAACACTTTGTAGCCATTTGGCTTTAGCTTTCCCAATTTTCTTTTCTCTTTCTTTTCTTTCTTTCGTTTTTCTTTTCCTCCTGGGGTATGCCCCTTGTAGGCTGTACATCCGGTTATCCTCTTTTTATTTCAAGCTATTTTACCCAAAAAAAAAAAAAACTTTGAATAACTTTGAATAAAGGCAGACACAGTGGCATTCTTGGCAATCCCAGAATCATAAATGACTCTATGCCCATACTTACTTGCAATGGGACCAAGAGGATGCCAATTATCATGCCACAAAGATGTAGATCTTTCATTGCCAATGGCAACTTTAATGTGGGGGGGTGCACAAGAGGTCTAAGATTGAGAAGCTTCCTCCAAACCCATGATGGAGAGTTGGGCATCTTAACCTCCCAAAAACTTCTCCCCTTGAGTAAATATGATTTAACCCACTGGCACCACATAGATTGTTCCCCACCAGAGATAAGGAACCAGATGTGCTTAGCAATGGCCGCCTTATTCCAAAAATAAATAGACTTAAAGCCTAATCCACCTTCCCGCTTGGGACAACACAAGTGCTCCAAGCAACTTTAGCCCCAGTCTCCTTGAGGTCAGGACCAGACCAGAGAAAGGATCTTAGTATGGTCTCAACCTCCTTAATGACTTTCTTGGGCAGTATAAAGAGGGAGGACCAATAAGCTTGCATAGAAAATAGCACATTTTTAATCAGCTGGACCCTACCAGCATATGTCAAATCCCTATTAGTCCAAGTTTTAGTTCTTGATGTGATTTTATCTATCATTGGCTTGCAGTCAACATGCTTCAATTTGGTGGACAACAAAGGTACACCAAGGTATCTCACAGGTAAGGTGCCTTCTGTGAAACCTAACAACTGAAGAATCTCTTTTCTTGTGTTGTGTTGTACTCCAGAAAAGAAGACAGAACTTTTTCCTGGACTAGGAGATAAACCAGATAGGGATTCAAACTCACACAGTGAATCATGAATATGCCTAACTAAGTTCACATCACCATTACAAAATAGCATAAGATCATCTGCAAAACAAAGATTGATAATTTTGGTTTGACTACACCTCCAATGAAACCTAAAATCAGGCTCATTGGACTTTTCCCTTAAAATGCATGTGAGAACCTCCATGACAATTACAAAGAGGTAAGAAGAAAGAGGATCACCCTGTCGGAGGCCTCTCTCCCCCTTAATGTTGCCAGTGGGTTCACCATTGATATTCAATGTATAGTTCGCAGTGGTGACACAAGCTTTTAACCAACAGATCATTCTGGGATGAAAATTCATGCAATTAAGAGTATCCCATAGAAAGTCCCATCTGACATTATCATAGGCTTTCATAATGTCCACTTTCATGGCACATTTGGAAGAGGAAGTGGACCTATGGTATCCATGCATAATCTCCTGAGTGAGGAAGATATTATCAGCGATCCTCCTACCTTTAACAAATCCAGATTGAACTGGATCTATAAGGGTAGGGAGAACACACTGAAGCCTTTTAGCCAATATCTTTGCAATGCATTTGTATACAGTGTTACAGCATGAGATTGGTCTAAAGTCACCAACTTTAGAGGGATTAGGGATTTTCGGCACAAGAGCCACAATGGTGGCATTGGCTTTAGTTAAAAGTTTCCCAGATTTGAAGAAGTTCCTGACAGCAGCTGTGACTTCATGTCCCACAACAGGCCAAGCCTTTTGAAAGAAACTGGCATTATACCCATCGGGGCCAGGGGCTTTACTGGGATTAAAACTCATGATCGTATCCTTAATCTCAGAGTTAGAAACATCATGAACCATACCTACACATTGGTCATTTGTGAGGCTTTTGGTAATGAGTTGACTGATTCTATCAAGACCAAAATAGTCAGTATTATGTGGTTTACCCAGGAGATTAGAGTAGAAGCTGACAAAAGAGTCCTTGATTACACTCATGTCATGGGTAGTGGTGGAATCACCCAAAACAAGATTAGTAATCTTACTTCTATTTCTATTGTTGTTGACAGTTTTGAAAAAGAAGGAAGTGCATTGGTCTCCAAGCTTTAGCCACTGAATCCTAGATTTCTGCCTGGCTAAACTTTCTTCAGCTCTCGCTAGAGTGAGAAATTGCTTGTAGACCAATTTTTCTTCCTTCTGAGCAACGAGGTTAGTAGGATCAGTCCCAAGGCTAGTCTGCAAGGTCTCAAGCTGATTTTTAGTCACTGCCACTCTGTCAGAGATGGCACTAAATTCCTTATGGTTTAATTCCTTAAGTTCGACTTGTAACCTCTTAAGCTTTTCAGTAAGACAATACATAGGGTTACCAATTATGACTTGCCTCCCAACCTTCTGGACGATGTGAAGGAAGGAGGGATGGTCAGCAAGGAAATCAAAGAACCTAAAAGGTCTTCTAGGAGGTTTAGGGGGAGGAGTAATGTGCACAATAGCAGGGGAGTGGTCAGAGACCCCTGGTGTATGGAAGTAAGCTGAGGATAAGGTGTGAGTCCTGAGCCAGACATCATTGACAAGAACTCTGTCTAGCTTAGTAGAAATATAATTTGGTGGGTCCTGCCTATTAGACCAGGTATAGAAGCATCCAGAGTATATCAAATCATCTACCTCACAGGAGTAGAGGCATTTGTTGAGATCATCCATGTGGGAGGGCCAGAGGGTAGTCCCACCATATTTTTCTTTGGGATCCCTAATGGCATTAAAGTCCCCAAGAATTACCCAAGGCTCTACACTCTTAAATTTGCTAAGGTCCTTCCAAAGATCAAGTCTATCATAGTGATCATTGGCCCCATAAACAAACGTAGCCAAAAATTCATGCCCATCTTGGATAGATTGCATCTCACAGTGGACAAGCTGGCTAGTCATATGAAGAACCTTCACATTTAGGATGTGAGGATTCCAGCATACAAGGATTCTCCCAATAGGTGCATGAGTAGAGTTATGAGCATGCTTCCAGTGAGGGCAGACAAATTTCACAATCTTGTTAATGCCAAGTTCTTTAATTTTATGTTCAATAAAACCCAAAAGAGACAAATCATTTGACTTCAAAAAGTGTTTGGCTGCCTTTTGTTTGAGAGGATCATTTAATCCTCTCAAATTCCAAAACCCAAAATGCACAGGTGTTTGTGAGCTAAGCATGGGGATTATTTAATATAAACAAAATATAAGCAGAAGATAGGAAGAATTGACTGCTAGCAAAAGGTAAAGGGGAAGGATTACCGCCCTTTTGAGTGAGGAAGAGGCTTTTGACTGCTCCTCCCTTTTTTCTTCTTCTTATTGGAGACCAACTTGAAATCTTCCCCAATCTCTGAATAGATTCCCAACTGTTGACTTGTGGGATTGGTTTGCCAACTTTTGAATCAACTATCCCCTTTAAACTGGTATCTATGTTCTCATTGGTGGCAGCCCCCCCCCCCCCCCCCCCCCAGGTTTGACTAGTGGAAATGGTTTACTCCCTTCTGAATCAGCTACTAGAAAATCATCATCCATTTCTTCACTACTGGTATCATCAGCTTGCAGGGTCTGACTGATTTGTGGGTTGGCTTGTGGACTGAGAGCTAACTTCCCCTCTGAGCTATTGGAACTGCCCCTTGCAGGAGAATGCACCCCAGGTTTATCTACTGCTTGAGTTGCACTTGTACTTGGATGGGAACCACTCAGTTTAGCAACTAAGTCCCCTGGCTTGGTTACGGAAGAAGGTAAAGGTTCCTGACTTTCTGAGGTGGCCTTGCCTTTCCCTATAACCCTCCAGACATTTCCTTCAGTGGCCTCATTAGGGACTTCAGTAGGAACTGGTTTAGTGCTGCATACATGCCCGAACACCTTGCATTTTTCACACTTGGGTGGAAGCCATTGATATTCCACCCCTACCATCACAGATTCAGCATTAACCGAGATGGAGATATCAGAGGGGAGTTCTTCACCTACTTCTATTTCAACACAGATGAGTGCATAATCCAGTCGTTTCCTTTGGGCCGTGGCTTCATGTAAAGACCCAGAAAATTTAATTACTTTTTGAAAAATCACTTTTTGGAGAAGTTTCGATTTGGTCGATAAAAAGTGCCGGTAATTGTTCCTTGGATTTTTCTAATCAAAATGGTATAATCGAAAGTTATTTTTGGGTAAGGCAAAGTCATCTTTCGCCCATTTTCTTCGGAGAAAAATGTGTCCGTTTTTGGTTTTGTACTAAAAAGTGGGGGGATGAGATTTTGATGTGATTAAAATTTCAAAATTTTGTAAATGCCATTGTTTCCAAATGGGGGGTACTTCCTTATTTTCATAAATAAATTAAAGTAAAGACTACAAAAATTGTAGTCTTTACTTAAGTTTGGTTTATGAAAATAAGTATTGTGGTCACATATTATATACACAAGTGACATTTGGGTGTGAGGTGTAATTAGGTGAGTATATTAGAAGTGTGTGGGGTAAATTTGCAAAAAATGAAACATTACACTCTCTCCTCCCTCTCCACCCGATTGGCACCTCTCTTTCTCTCTTCTCCTCCATTAACAACTCCTCCAAGCTCAAAACTCTCCCTCCTCACTCAACCTATTCAATAACCAAGACCATTTTCGTGTTCTACGCGCCGTGGGGAGCTCGGGTCACCTTGGATTTGCACCGAGAGCTCAAGTTTCGGGATTTTGAGGTTTCAACACCTAGGGTTCCATTCATCCTCTATTTTCAAGCAAATCCTTGAGGTAGGGAAACTATTACTACATCCTCTAGTTATATACTTGTGATATGTTGAACATATCTTGTTATTGGTTTCAATTTCCTTGAAATTCATGTTTTCCCTCTTTGTGTGGGTTTTTCTCACCTTTAGTTTTATGATCTACGAAATTGATTGTTGATTGATGAAATTGGGAGTGGAATTGACCTCTCTCCATGTTTAATTGTTGCCTAGCATCTCTACTTTGAGCTTAAACTATCCCATTTGTGTTTTGGGTTGAAATTCCACACCTTAGAGGTGAAAATCTGCCATTTTCTGGACAAGGCAGCTGCTGCCCCTGTTTTCTAGGTGATTTTCGGCCACCCTTTGGCGTCCGTTTGACCCCCTAATTGCCCATTCCTTCTCGTATTTGACCTTTGGTATCATTTGATTCATGTTTTGACTCGAGAATTGTAAAATCATAACTAAATATGTCACTCTTATGTCACATGAAAGTTAGATGGTTTTTGGAAAGCGTGTGTGGGTGTGTGCGTAACCCTTTTTACCGAAGGATGTGGTATAATTTTGTTTTGGATAAAGGCGCGCGGGGCCTATGGAACCCGGCAAAGGCAGGCGGGGCCTACAAATACCCAACAAATGCACGCGAGGCCTATGGAACTCGGCAGAGGCAGGCGGGGCCTACAAATACCCAGTGAAGGCACGCGGGGCCTACGGAACCCGGCAGAGGCAGGTGGGGCCTGCAAATACCCAGCAAAGGCACGCGGGGCCTACGAACCCGGCAGAGGGATTAAATCCCTAGTGCTAATGAAAACAATGTTTTTCTTCAATGAAAGAAATGAGAAAATGAGATTTTGGACTATTTATAGTGTCTTGTTGAAACTCGACTTGTGGACTTGGTTTTAAACTTGCATGAGTAACTTGGGTAGTTTTTGTGAAACAAAGATGGAAACTTAGGTGGTGTTGAGTACTTGGAAATGAAAATGTTTTGAGGTACATATGATATTTTGGTAATAATGGGTACTTGGACACGGTTTTTGGACACGTGCGATACTTGTTGATGATTTTGACAAACTCGATGAACTAATGGGTACTTTGCGACATCTTGAAATCTTTTTGGACACTTGATATCACTTTGGACACGTGGGTACTTCTTGGACACGTATCCCTTGTTTTAGCATCCGTTGTGTTCCTTTGAGCATCTCTTATCTTGGCAAACTACATCATGTGCACTCATCATATTTATATGCCTAGTGGTTGTAGTATGGTTTTCCCTACGAGCTAGTGAGCTCACCCTATCTTTCTCAGGTACACGGCATGGAGCATGGGATCGGATGTTTATGGAGTGATGCATTATGTGAAGTTTATGCATGCATGAAGATATTTTTCCATCTCAAGTGTTGTATTTAGACAAATGACAATGTAACTTTTGGTTATTTAATCTTTCGACAATCTGGACTTATGTAATAACTTAAAACTTGTATTTTTTTGGGTAATTATGCATTCGGGGACGATGTAGTGCCACCGAGAGAATTGTTGACTTGTAATAAAGCATGTAATGGAACTTTGACCTAGACTTTCCAATGAACAGTTGTGGCTTTTGACTTGTGCCACGTGGATATTGGTGATATTTGATTTGTTAAAAGTAGGGCGTGACACTTCATCTACATGAATAGGCTTATCGACTGCGCTCGCAATTTTATTGAAACCCACATGGTTCCAGAATTCCAAAGGAAGTCTATGCAATTTGATCCAAACAGGTATGGTAGAGGGATGATTTTTAGAGGGGACCAACATCCTCTTCCATTCCTTTAATACAAGATACCTATGAGAAAAGAAGTAAGGCCCCCTTTCGA
>CAWLAL010000131.1:0-18828 GCA_963854785.1 Vaccinium vitis-idaea | reverse complement strand
GACATGGTGTGGACGGCCCACCGAGATTGTTCGAAAAGATTGTGATTGTTAGAGTCGCCACCCGGATTTGAGGTCCGAACCCGAGAAATCGATCAAAAATAAACATGACTTGTTTGCCCATTTGAAAAAGATTTCACTGATCATGGCGGAACCAAAGATTTCTCGGATTCGGGGGTTTGGTTACGAGAGGGGAAGGGTTTTACGGCACCCCTCTCGCCCGGTCCGTGAACCGGTCTCTACTCAACATTTTGTGGGATTTTGGAAATGTTTGAAATTTGATTTTAAACACGAAATGGGGGATACGGGAATGGCAAACACGTAAATGAATATTAAAACACAAACTAAGTGATGGTGGATGCTTGTGTGAAGTGTACAATGCGATTACAGAATGATATAAACAAGGAAAATGACAATGAAGGAGAAAAATAGAACTTAAAACACCATTTTGAACAAAATTATTTATCTTTCCGACACTATTTGCATGTTTTGGAGGGTTTTGATATAGAAATGAGAAAAATACAAAACTACAAAGTTGTAGCCCTTCAAATTATCTACGTTTTGATATATAATACGTTGAAAACGGAGTTCGGAGTAAAAAGTTATGGCCGAAACACTGTGACTGCCTATCTGTTGGGGTTTGAGCACTCAAGGTGAAGGCCTTGAGCGCTCAAGCCCTTCCCAGATCGCCAAATTCTGCTATTTTATGATACTTTTCAGAACTTGTAGGCTCATTTCAAGTATGAGGAACTTGAATGAGCCCACTGGTCTCTCTCAGCAAGACCAAAATAGTGATTTTCACATGATTTTCTACCTTTTTGGCTATGATCAAGGCTTGAACTTGTGGTTTGATGAATGGATGGGTAGTGGCTGTGTTTATGGGCTATAGATGAAGTATTTTGGTCAGAGGAGTGTAAGTGTAGGGTTGATTGAGTGATTGATTGAGTGGATGATGGAGGATTTGAGCTTAAAATGGTGATTTTGGCTTGGATGAGGTGAGTTTTGATGGAAGAGCTAGGTTTGGACGAAATTGATGGAGTGTATGGGCTGTAAATGGCTTGTTAGAGTGAGAGAGGGGCTGTTGAAGTTGGTTTCTCAAAGACCCATGTGTTGTAGGCCTTAAATATGAGATTTTTGGGTGTTTTGGAGGTTGAAGATGATGGAGGGTGGTGGCTATGGAGGAGAGAAAGGCTAAAACGTGATTGAAGTGATGAGAGAGAGTGGAGAGGGCTGATGAAGGGTGTGAGAGTGTAAGAGATCAGCCAAAGGGGGTTTATGTAGAGAGAGAAATGGGAGGGAAATGGGTTTAATTTTTGAATTGGGTTTGGGGGGTGATTGAGGAGATGTTCAAGGGTCTAGGAAGTGTATTTAGGCAGTAGAAAACATAGGTAGACGCTCCTCTTGCAGTAGAATATCATGATTAGATGTTGTGCAGAAAACTGATCTGGCTCGGAGTTGAGCGCTCAAGGTCCAGGGCTTGAGCGCTCAAGGCTGTTGCGCAAAAGGTAAAACTTTGCGGGGCCGCCCCGGGTGCTACCGAACTCCGTTTCATGCGTGGTTTGAAGCGTTGGAAAGCTTGTCGAGTGTACTTTCTAACCCAAGTAGTTTGAACCCAAGATAATTTGTACATTCAAGTATGTGACCATTTTACCCTCAGAAGGTCGGGAAAATAAGTCATTTTGGTAAAACGGACACATCTCCCTCATTTCAAAATGGATTGAGACGTATTATATATCAATAAAGAGGGTTTTGAATGTACTAGAAGATGATGTAGGCTTGGGTTTGTTTTGAAATGGTTTATGGATGGTTTGAGGGGTATTTTGGTCATTTTGGTTGGTTTAAGGTTGTTCTAGGAGGGTTTAGAATGGTTTAGGGTGGTTCGGTGAGTTCAAGCCTTGTTCTTAGCCTCGAGGTATGCATGATTGGTCTATTTCATCATCGGGAATGCTCGAGTGCATCCTGGGTTCAAAATCGGGGTGTCTACACATGGGAGTTACTCTGGATTATTATTTTTTTAAATAGTTTAATTTCCGTTGGCTTGATGTTTTCATTCGGCAAACTTTATAGAGGCGTCATAGCCTATCGCCCTGTTTGGCAACAGTATATAAGAGAGGGATATAGCATATGGCCGGATATACATATCCGGGTATTTTATATCCCTTGTTTGTTTAGTTTTTGGAAGCCGGATATTTTTTAGCTGGGATATGTATATCCCCTTGCAAGGGGATAAAATATAGGCGCCCCCTCCCCCATCTAAATTATATCCGGCCTTTTAACCCTTCCTGTGGCCCACCAACTCAAAAGAGAGAGAGGGAGAGAGGCGTTGGATGGAGAGACAGTCCAATGTCGTACTGCCGCTTGTCACCACACCCACTACTTGCCTTTGTTTTATACTTTTTAAATTTCCGTCAGTCACCACACCCACTACTTGCCTTTGATTTATACTTTTTTAATTAGGACAAAATGGAAATTTTGCATCATCCAAGTCCTCATATCCCCCTTCTATAACAACAAAACAAACACAGTAAATTTTAATCTCCCCTTCTAAAATAATACCTCCCTAACCATATCCCCCTCTATATCCCCCTCTTATTATATCCCCCTTCTCCTCTTATATACATATCCCTCTAACAAACAGGGCGATAGTTCTTGACCACAAGATGACTTTATCTGCGAAGTTTTTGAGTTTTTTTAGCCTCTCAACTAACTCTACATATAGTGTCTTCTTCCTTTCTTTCTCTCATCCCTGGATGAACACTCTTCGAGTTTCTTAATAATATTTTCTTAAAATAGTTTTATTTTTTTATCTTTTTGAAAAAGTGAGGCGGTGAAGGAGGCGCCCAAATTTTGCATATAGAGAGGACAGGGACACATTAAAAAAATATTTGGACAGCTCAGATGGGGTGCCAGACACCACGTATCTCTACCCTCTCCGTATGCAAATTCATCGCCAAAATATCACCATAAGAGCAAAACAATTTAGGTAATGATTTGGATATCTGATAGAGTTTTATTTATGAGAGAGTTGATGGGACAAATCTCGACTCGACCAAAGAAAACCGTTACATTTAACCCTCTGTTAAATTTACATGAGAGAAAAATTGTCATTGCTCAAATACTTAAAATTCGAGTATCCGAGTATCACCATTCTAACCTAAATAGCCCTCTGTTACATTTTATCAGATATTTGGGAATTTTTTATATATTTTTTAACTTAATGAGTATTAGTACACCAGATTCAATCGTGTGGTTACCCCAAGGTTTTAAATTACAGTTTCTTGGTATGTAACGGTAACTGTTTCGGTAGTAATAAACGTTACGTAATAGGAATCGGGTGTAGCGGTCGTGAATTTGAAAAAATTATTTTTCAATAAAAATTAATTTAAAATGCTTAAATAGGCTGTAACGGTCGTGAACGGTCGGTAAATCGGATATGATCAATACGTAACGGGAACTGTCCGATATACACATGCGATTTTTTTCTCTCACCGGTATACCGTGCTGTAACGTTATTGTAGAGGCTAAAAACCATTACATAACGGCCGATACGTTGCATGTCCGGTAGTTAAAACCATGGCTTACCCATACTCATCCTTCCGTTGCATTGTGTATATATATTAGCCCAACATAGCATATAGGACGAAACAGCACAACAGTGTGAGGAAATTTCATTAAAAATTTACGGCTAGGATCATTCACTGTATATAATTTTGATGACATCCTGCTTAATTTACACGAAAAACCATTTGATATTTTCGAAATGTCCCACCCGGAATTTCAACTTAGGGGTAATTTGTTAACCTAAACATAGGAAAATCACCAATACAAGAATACACAGCGTATGGAAATCCAACTTTAGTCCTAACATGGTTGATGGTACTACCACCCTTTGGTTCTTGCAAAACCAGCTCGATGGAGCTAAGGAATAATATTTTTGAGGGATACTATAGTCACTTTCTATTCGTACTTCACCAAAAAAAAAAAAAAAACAAACAGTAAAGAGGTAATTTTCCATGACATAATGACTTTTAAAAATTTAGAGGGGCAAATGTAGAATATTTTGGATATTTAATGTCGATTCTTTATATATTACATAAAGTGTGATTCTAGCATGGTTGTTGGGCCTCCCCACTCTTGCACTTCCCTCCGTCCCTGTGCAAAACATTTCTCTTCAAAAACTTTATACAATTTCTTGTGAAACAAAATAAGAATAATTATTTGTAACACCAATACTGTTGAATGTGTTAAATCTTGCTTTACGAATTAAGGAACCAAATTTGAATTTAGAAGAATTTTATTATCATCAAATTTTACTGTTGAATGTGTTAATCTTGCTTTACAAAGGAACAAATTAAATTTGAAATTAGAAGAATATTATTATGAAATTTTCTTAAATGGAAACGGTGATTACCACGTGATGAATTGGCCGTACCCAGTTAGCACAATGTAATAACGCCAAAAATATTCTGTATTACTGTGACTTTTATTTCTCGCCATGTTTGAACCTATATAACTTCGTGTCCCATTCATTTTTCTATATGGACTTAAAACATGAATAAGCAATGAAAAGATGATTTAAATCGCCAATTGTTGGCTTTTGTCGGATAGGTGCATTCATCAACGATTTTGGGACAACTAGAGCGGTTGTTGTTCATGTTATATCATCTCGAGTGAGTTACAAACTTACAAATCACATTTTTTTTGCCTACTGACCCCTCCAATACATAATGTATATTTATGCCTAGTTAATATTCTTGCTTGGTACGACAAATCCTATTTAAGGGGGTTGATTTTATAGTTACAGGTAGGATCCATTGTATACAGCAAGGCTATGCAATAATTGTTGAAAAGATAAACTTGAGAGAACCAAGTGGGTTCTCAACATCCCTAAACAAAAACGTGGGCTACTATTGAAATATCAGGCGGAAGACTTTTGCACTTCCGTGATAGTATTTGAGATTTCTACAATAAATGATTGCTTATCTTATACTTGTCTTATTACCTTGTATTGCCTATAAAAAGGCTTGTTATCAGATTGTAAAAGTATGCAAATACGAGTGATCAAGTGTGTGAGAAAAGTGTGGAGTAAGAGAACATCAATAAAATTTGAGTGTGTTTGTTCAATCTCTTTGTGAGTTTCATACATGAAAAGTGTGTGAGCTATACTCCTCCACCCAACAAAGTGGTATCAGAGCTCAGGCTCATCCCAAAAATTCTCTCAAAAAAAATTACCTTTGGTGTGCTACTGCTATTTTCATCCAGAAATTAGCTCCTTCAAAATAAAATTTTTGAGTGTCAATTTTGTCTCAGCCGGAAACGATAATCCGGTGACGAAATTGAAAGTCTCGGTTTCTTTTGAAACCCAGAAGTTGAAGAGTGACGAACTACTCTCACCTTGCACCCACGGTTGTTTATTCCTCATCTCCGGCGAGCCACCGAGTCGCCGAGAAAAAATCTGAAGCTTCCTCATCCGACGCCCAACGCGGTGTCTCACGCTGCCGTACGCAACTCAAAGCTTCAACGGTTGAAAGGAAGTCTGTCTTTGGTTTCAACGAGCAAAGAAATTGATTTTATCTTTTGCTCTCAGATCTAATTTTTGAAGGAATCCAAGTTCCAAGAGAAAAACCTACAGTCCATTCAATTAGGTGCGGCTTTCAAGTGGGCCATTCAATTTAAGTCTCACCTACATTGCAAAAAGTCTCTGGAAGAAAGTAGAGTAATTGTTGAAGGCAACGTGGGCCCTGAAATAAATTTCTCATCAGTGAATTAAGGCTGTCGGTTTCATCAAGAAAGAAGAAAAAAATTTCTTCCCGAAGTCTCAGATTTGCTTATAAGGCAAAGTCACGAGAAATTATTCAGTGCAGGTGGCACTAGTTACAACCGGCTTAATTCCACGACAGACCTCTCAAGGTTTTGGAAATATCAGTTTCACCCAATATTTTCAAGAAGTACAATTTGGTCCCTGAAATTTCTCAAATAATTTCAGACTGGTCCAAATATTTTTGGATCTTTCAATTGGGTACCCAAAGTTCTGAAATATTTTAGAACAGTCCCTGATAAGGAACTGATGGCCAACGGAGCTGCGCCAGCGCTTATTCCAAAGCTCACCAAGGACAATTATGATAATTGGTCCATCCAAATGAGAGCACTATTGGGTGCTCAAGAAGTCATGGAGATAGTCGAAAACGGGTACGAGGAACCTGCCCCAAAAGAAGCAGAAGCAGCTTTAAAGGAGGAACAGAAAACAACGCTCCGTGCCGAGCGAAAGAAGGATTGCAAAGCCAGGTCCATCATCTACCAAGGACTTGATGAGATGACGTTCGAGATCATCGCTTCTGCTACATCTTCCAAAGAAATTTGGGAGACGCTGCAGAAAACATACAAAGGTGCCGACAAAGTAAAGAGGATTCGCCTTCAATCTCTACGAGGCGAATTCGAGTCTTTACGGATGAAACCCTCAGAATCTATTTCTGAGTATTATGGTCGAATCATGACTGTTGCAAACCAAATGAGAAGAAACGGTGAAGCTCTCACAGATACGAGAGTTATAGAGAAAATCCTCCGATCGTTGGATCCGAGATTTAACTTCATTGTTGTTACGCTAGAAGAGCTTAAAGACGTAACAACCATGTCTATCGAAGAACTCGTGGGCTCGCTGCAAGCCCACGAACAGAAGTTGCATAGAGATGATGATAGAGCCATGGAGCAGGCTCTACAGACAAAGCTGTCCCTCAACGAAGACAGGCATGAGCAATGGGGGACATCTCAGAGAGGACGAGGCTATGGTTCTCATGGAAGAGGCTCTGGAAGTTCAAATTCCAGAGGTAAAGGAGGCAAAAGATCTTCCAAAGGAGGAAATCAAAACCATGCTCCAAAAGGAGGTGGTCGTGGACCGCAAAGCAGCAGAGGCGAAGGACAAGCAAAAAGAGGTGGTTACATCAACCGTCCGAACATTGACAAAAGCAACGTTCAATGTTACAACTGCCAGAAGTATGGTCACTACATGAAAGAATGTAGAGGAAGGCCAGCATCAAATCAAGTTGGTGAAACAGCCAACTATGCAGACAAGGAGCCAGCAGGAGGAGATTCAATGAGTCTCATGGCGCACAGTTCTACCGAACAGGATCAAGGTACATGGTTTCTTGATTCTGGAGCCAGTAATCATATGACTGGCTCAAGGCAGTTTTTTACTGAACTTGATGAAAGGGTTAAGGGAGATATCTCTTTTGGCGACCTCTCCAAAGTCCCAGTTCAAGGGAGAGGAAATATTGTGATAAAACGGAAGAATGGAGATCATGCATTCATCTCCAACGTCTACTATGTTCCAGATATGAAGACTAATATTCTTAGTCTTGGACAACTCCTGGAGAAAGGCTATCAAATTAGCCTGAAGGATATGCAGCTGACGATCGCAGATGCTCGAGGGAAGTTAGTTACTCGAGTAAAGATGGCGAAGAACAGGATGTTTCCGCTAACTGTTCTTCATGATACGCCAAAGTGCCTCAATGCCATTATCAATGACAAAGACTGGATATGGCATCTCAGATATGGGCACCTCAACTTTGAAAGCTTGAAGCTGTTGGCAAATAAGAAGATGGTCAAAGGCCTACCTCAAATCCAACATCCAAATGAGGTATGCGAAAATTGTGTTCTTGGCAAACAACACCGGAACAATTTTGGAAAGCAAGTTGATTGGAGAGCAAGCATGCCGCTTGAGCTAGTACACACAGATGTGTGTGGTCCGTTGAAGCCAATTTCAAACGAACAGAACAGATACTTCCTCACGTTCACCGACGACTATAGCAGGAAGACGTGGGTATACTTTCTCAAACGGAAGTCAGAAGTATTCGAGAAGTTCATAGACTTCAAAGCTTTTGTGGAGAAAGAAAGCGGCTACTACATCAAAATGTTGCGGTCAGACCAAGGAGGAGAATACACTGGAGATCAGTTCGATGGTTTCCTTAGGCAGCAAGGAATCAGACACCAGTGTACACCAGCCTACACTCCTCAGCTAAATGGTGTATCTGAAAGGAAGAATCGCACCATCCTCAACATGGCGAGAAGCATGCTGAAGGATAAAGATCTGCCCAAGAGATTTTGGGCTGAAGCAGTTCAATGTGCAGTCTATCTACTCAACAGATGTCCTACGAGGAGTCTGAAGTCAAAGACACCACAAGAAGCATGGACCACTTACAAGCCAGGTGTGGCCCATCTCAGAGTGTTTGGTTGTGTTGCCTACGCAAAAGTTCCAGAGGCAAATAGAACCAAACTTGAAGATAAAGGAGTGAAGTGTATCCTTATTGGATACGGTGACTGGACGATGGGATACAAGCTATACAATCCCGTCACTCAGAAGGTGGTATACAGCAGAGATGTCATTTTCAAGGAAAATGAATCCTGGAGTTGGGATCAGACAGAAGCTACCAGGAATATGGAGCTGACTGTTGAAGATGAAGAACAGGTACCGACCAGGGAGGTACCTAGTAGATCAGAAGAGCAGCCATCACCGTCTCGTGGTTTCCCTTCACCACAAAGAGGTGAACCATCCTCACCAGCTACAGAAGAGCTTTCAGACATGAGGCCTAGAGGAACACGAAGCCTGGATGATCTATATCGTAATACAGATCCGCTGGATGCAGACTTCACCGTGTTCTGTCTGCAAATGACTTGTGATCCAGTTAACTTCAATGAGGCTAACCAAGAAGACAAATGGAGGAAGGCTATGGATGAAGAGATTCAGTCCATAGAGAAGAACAAAACCTGGGAGCTGACAAATCTTCCAGAAGGCTATAAGACCATTGGTGTCAAATGGGTCTACAAGGCAAAGAAGAATGCTCAAGGAGAAGTTCAGAGATACAAGGCCAGACTCGTAGCTAAAGGCTACAAACAGAGGGAAGGCATAGACTATGGCGAAGTCTTTGCCCCTGTTGCCAGGATGGAGACGATCAGGATGATGATCTCATTAGCTGCTCAACACAGATGGAAGATCTACCAATTAGACGTCAAGACTGCGTTTCTAAATGGATTTCTGGAGGAGGAAATCTATGTCGAGCAACCACCTGGATATGTGAAGGAAGGACATTATGACAAAGTGTACAAGTTGAAGAAGGCGTTGTATGGATTGAAACAAGCGCCACGTGCATGGAATACAAGGATCGATGCATACTTCCAGAAGAATGGATTTGAGAAGTGCCCTTATGAGCATGCACTCTATATGAAGAAGGAAGCTGATGGAAGCCAGTTGTATGTATGCCTGTATGTTGATGACTTGATTTTCACAGGCAACAATCCAGCTATGTTCGATTCTTTCAAACAGAGTATGGTCCGAGAGTTCGAGATGACAGATATCGGACTAATGGCACACTTCCTTGGAATTGAAGTGATGCAGGGAGATGATGGCATTTTTATCTCTCAAGCTGGATACGCCAAAAGCATCCTCAAGCGTTTTGGCATGGAGAAAAGTAATCCAGTGACTACTCCAGTTGAAAGTGGAGTGGAACTCAGAAAGAGCGAGGTCGGTGATGTTGATCCGACATATTTCAAGAGTCTGGTAGGAAGCCTTCGCTACCTGACGTGCACAAGACCAGACATACTATATGGTGTTGGCCTTATCAGTCGATACATGGAGATACCTGACCAATCCCATCTGAATGCAGCCAAGCGGATTTTGCGCTATGTCAAGGGTACAGTCAATGATGGACTGTTTTACACAAGTACTGAAAACTTCAGACTTGTCGGCTATTCAGATAGTGATTGGGGAAGAGACTTGGATGAAAGAAAGAGCACTACCGGATTTACTTTCTTTCTCGGAGATACAGCCTTCACGTGGTCATCAAAGAAACAAGCGATAGTGACGCTATCATCTTGTGAAGCTGAGTATGTAGCAGCCAGCTCAGCTATTTGTCATGCTATATGGGTCTGCAATATGCTGAATCATTTGGGAATTTATCAAGAAAATCCCACGGAGATCTATGTTGACAACCGCTCCGCAATCGCACTAGCAAAGAACCCGGTGCATCATGAAAGAAGCAAGCATATCGACACACGCTACCATTTCATCAGAGAGCATGTGAAATCAAAAGAAGTGGAGTTAGTTTCTTGCAGGACGTATGACCAGGCTGCTGATATTTTCACGAAGCCTCTCAAGCACGAAACCTTCATTAAAATGAAGACAATGCTTGGAATGAAGAAACCCCCAGACTCAAGTTTAAGGGGGGATGTTGAAAAGATAAACTTGAGAGAACCAAGTGGGTTCTCAACATCCCTAAACAAAAACGTGGGCTACTATTGAAATATCAGGCGGAAGACTTTTGCACTTCCGTGATAGTATTTGAGATTTCTACAATAAATGATTGCTTATCTTATACTTGTCTTATTACCTTGTATTGCCTATAAAAAGGCTTGTTATCAGATTGTAAAAGTATGCAAATACGAGTGATCAAGTGTGTGAGAAAAGTGTGGAGTAAGAGAACATCAATAAAATTTGAGTGTGTTTGTTCAATCTCTTTGTGAGTTTCATACATGAAAAGTGTGTGAGCTATACTCCTCCACCCAACAATAATTTCATCATTTAATTTGACACATTGTGATTAACTTTCTCACCAAGCCAACAACTCTATAAAATCTAGCCAAATTTTTTTACACTTACACTGAAAGCAGAAGACGCAAAGATGGTTTTCGATAAATTGGTGGATCTTGCTGTCGCGATCATTGGTGGTCATCTTTTTGTGAAGGTTTTCCTGAAAGATTTCTGTATCCCAGGGCGCGAAATGGCCCAGGTTGGTGTTATGGGTATCACAAAGTGATTTGGAAAACCAGTTGTACTAAGCTATGGGATCTCATTTAAATCGAATTGAAATAAAGTGATTAGTTAGCTCTCAAATGTTGTTTTTATTCGTGATCGGCTTTAGTTTTTCCATAGCTGTACAGTATGAATTATTTCTTGTTCGTTGGGCTAATAAATAAATAAACTCTAATATTGTTCATGCTTAAATTAAGCAGGTATTTGGTTTTCTTAAGTGGTAAATCAAATAGTTATTCATTCGAAATTTTCAACAAAACGTCAACTTTATTTCATAAGGTCAAATATTGCGTATCTTTTAGGGGAAAGATAAAATAAGTTGTCAAGTTAATAGCCACATATTTTGCGATTCTCTTACTTTAATTTCTTACGTTATTTTTATCTGCCCCAAAAAGCAGAAGAGCTAGACGAAGATGGATTTCAATGGTTTCGTTGTGGTACCCTCTTCCTCTCCACAGTTTCCTTGTAAAACTGCGTATGAGAAACGAAAATGGTCGTCATTCATGGTATATCAGCAATCAGATAAAAACATATGCATATACTTATTTTTGTTAGTTATTGTACTCGTCGATGCACTAAAGAAAATAAGGAAAATTATTAACTTAGTGTAAACATGGCCAACGATGCTTTAAGTTTTTAACAATATACTTGGTCACAAGAAATGATGAAATGACAGCTGTGTAATGTGGGGACTAGCTTGTTTGCAGGGCCTATTTAAACATGAATCTACCATCTGTTTGGGCACATAAAATATATAGGTTTTTTTTTTTTGAACGGCAAAGAAAATTTTATTCATCTTTGAAAACGAATTACAAAGATTAAAATGGCCGGAAAAGGGCATTACAACACAAGAGAGACATCCCAACAAGGTTGGCACCCCTCTCCGTGACAATCATATGCCACAAAGGACCTAAAGGGGAAATAAAAACGAGACTAGTAAAACGAATACATTGTGGGATCAGAATTTATGCTACTTAAATTTCCACCGCAGTAAACAGCACCACAAAGAGGATCTCCATGCATTCCTTGGGTAGCCATAACAGCATCAGCAACCAAAGGCATAAGGCAGTAGTAGCATCCAAGAACAGCATCAGCAACCAAGGATTGCTTGTGTTTTAAGGATTGCTCATAGCTTGGTTACTGCTACTGCCGTTATCCAGAAATCTTATAGCTTGGTTGCTGTCCCTCATTGGTTATCCTTCTTTATCTAGGATTGCATGGAAATCATTTTCTTGTCTGATGGATACCTGACTGATCAGAATCTGGTTGCTACTACTGCCGTTATGCATAAAATATAGAGGTGGAGAATATGGCGTACTCTACTCTCAAGAATTTTGTCAGGATGATAGGTCTCTCGCTTTTGATCAATATATTGTTCAAGGATTTCGGCATCCCCAGCCAGCCGATGGAAGGGTTATCGTTGCCCAATCTATTGCTCAATGGTTCGAAAGTTGGAGGCAAACAACACTACAACAAAAATGATAAACCGTGACGCAATTGTGGTGACGAAATTAATTTTTGTCTCCTATATGACTATTTTCGTCACTAATATGTTCCCTCTACATCTTTTTGGTGACGAAAATATTTTCGTCACTAATATGTTCCCTCTACATCTTTTTGGTGACGAAAATATTTTTTTTGTCACTAATATGTTCCTTCCACATCTTTTTGGTGACGAAAATATTTTTTTTGTCACTAATATGTTCCTTCCACATCTTTTTGGTGACGAAAATATTTTTTTCGTCACTAATATGTTCCCTCCACATCTTTTTGGTGACGAAAATATTTTTTTCGTCACTAATATGTTCCCTCCACATCTTTTTGGTGACGAAAATATTTTTTTCGTCACTAATATGCTTCCTCCACATCTTTTTGGTGACAAAAATATTTTTTCGTCACTAATATGTTCCCTCCACATCTTTTTGGTGACGAAAATATTTTTTTCGTCACTAATATGTTCCCTCCATTTACTCCACCAAAAGTAATTTTCCTTATTTATTTAATCATTTTCTCGTAAAAATTTGCCTCGATCGGGTTTAGAAAGCTTCCTAATTATCGAGACACAATTTCATTAACAAAAATATTTTTTTTTTGTCTGATCAATTGTGTAGCGATAGCTCCCCCGTTTTTAATAAAAATTTTCTTTGCCGATCAAAAAAAAATTTGTGCAGCGATAGCTGATTAACTTTATTTTTTGTATGAAATTAATTATGTACTCTTTAATTAGCGTAAACTGGATTTAAAATAAATTATTAAAAGGCGTTTGTTAAAAAAGAAAATTTTTTGTGTTAAAAAATAAATTTTTTTTATTAAAGTAGTGATATTAGTAGGTGTTTGTATAATGGGTGTTCAAATGGGGAGCATAAAATAATGGGAATAAAAAAAAACTTATTTTTATAGTATAAACTGGATTCAAAAAAAATTATTAAAAGGCGTTTGTTAAAAAAGAAAATTTTTTCTCTCAAAAATAAAAAATATATATTTAAAAATATATTAGTTGGTGTTTGTATAATGGGTGTTCAAATGTGGAGTGTAAAACAATCGGAATAAAAAAAAATTATTTGTATAGTATAAACTCGATTAAAAAATTTATTAAAAGGCTTTTGTTAAAAAAGAAAATTTTGTGTTAAAAAATAAAAAAAATTATTAAAGTAGTGATATTAGTAGGTGTTTGTATAATGGGTGTTCAAATGGGGAGTGTAAAACAATCGGAATAAAAAAAAATTATTTGTATAGTACAAACTCGATTAAAAAATTTATTAAAAGGCTTTTGTTAAAAAAGAAAATTTTTTGTGTTAAAAAATAAAAAAAATTATTAAAGTAGATATAAGTATAAAATTTATAAAAGAAATGATATTAGTAGGGGTTTGTATAAGAATAATCCGGTTGTTATAGTATAAATATTTAAAAGGTGTCTAAATGAAACAAGAGGTTGCCTAGCTCAGTTGGTCCGCGCATGCGCGCGCACACGCGAGGGCTACGGTTCGAATCCCAGGGGGAGCAAAAATTCACAAATTTCAGCCGCCACCTGGGCGCCATGCCAGGCGCCACGTTGGTGACACCTGGGTTGCCACGTTGGCGCCACCCAGGCTCCACCACACGTTGGCGACACCCGGGCAGCCACGTTAGCTGCAGGTTGGCTCCACCTTGGTGCAACGTCAGCCTCCATGTTGTCGACACCTGGGTGCCACGTAGGCACCAAAATCAGCGCCACTTCATCAATTTCTGTTACGGTTAGTGACGAAAAATTTCGTCACCAAAATTTAGTATAGGTGACGAAACAATAATTTTGTCACCCATTTCTGTCACCGTTAGTGACGAAAAATTTCGTCACCCAAATTTAGTATAGGTGACGAAACAATAATTTCGTCACCAGGTGACTTTCGGAGACAACCTATAGGTGACAAAACTATTTTTCGTCACCAAGACTATCAGAGACAAAAACCATGCTTTTTGTGACGATTTCATTCGTCTCCAATGACCAAATTTCTTGTAGTGCAAAATGGTGGTTGCTGGATTTGTATTCCGAAATAACTTATGGTTGGAAACCAATTTTTCTAAGCTATTGTATTTGTGGGAAATGATTTGAAGACACCTTATCATATCTATGTGTTCAATGCTTGATAATGATCAATGGTATTTTCTGTATCGTCTATAGCTTTGAACTCCTTCCTTTTTTTGTAATGTTTTCGTATTGTTATGAATGAACTTTACTTTTTGGGGCTGATGAGAAAAACCAATTCTTAATTTCTAGTACTTTATATGTTGTTTCTTACAGATTTTCTCCTGTTGGTAATCCTGCATTTGGCCAAGTTTGATCAATAGTTTGGGAATAGAAGTTTGATCAAGTGCATTAGGGATAGGTTTTGGGTTTTCTTAAGCTGGATGCTTGACCGACCAGGTGACTAAAAATAAGGACGCGTCCCAAGCGTAGGACTCTCGACCAATGCAGCACAATATCCGGAAGTACCGGAGTCGAACCACAGAGACGACTAACAGTGTTTGACTCAAAAGTGTGAAATTGTAGTTTTTAACCTGGCTCTTAGGTAGCCACCCCTTGATTGATGAGATTGATTACTAAATTACTGGACTAATTTACTTAATGCAGATTAAAAATGAGAGCACGGCTGAGGGAACCCAGCGTCCGCGACTAGCCTAACGGATGCTTACTCGGGCCACAATTCCTCTTTTTACTGATTTTAGAATAAGAGAAAGGCTTCCTAACAAATGCGCACCACCTGTCACCAGATTCCGCGCGCATTTGAATTCCGGCGATGCTTGCGTTTTGTTTGTTAGAAGAGTTTCTGTTTCCTAAAATTGCTCGAAAATTAAGTTGATTCGGCCCCGAGGTAGAACATCAATTACCCTAACGGCGGAGCGCCTTCGCCCGCAGCCGCACTCTATACGACTACTCGCTCATGATGCTAATAGTAACAGAAATTATAATAAACCTAGATCTAGACATGCTTTGCGAATTAAAACAGAAATAGAAAACAATACCGATGATTGCAAGGAGAAATCAAACTTGATTATCAATAAGAAACACCAATCCAAAAGCTGTAAATCTGAAAATCTGGAACAAGCTTGAATGTAGAATGCTGAAAGAAAACTGTAGCCGAAACTTCAAAACGTAAAAACCTAGGTAAAAATTCTGGAACCCTCATTTGAGTTAAGAAAAAGTATTTATATGAAAACAACGGAAATCTGAAAATATTCCACGCGAAAACCAAATGATGCCGTTAAATGGCTGAGATAACCAACCGGTAGCGCTACCCCTAAAGATAGGTAGCGCTACCGAGCCCCTTATGGGTCGATTTGACTGTTGACCCGCCTTGTTGCCGTTGACCTCGAAGACTCTCGGTAGCGCTACACCAAAAATGGTGTAGCGCTCAAGAACCTTCTATTCACTTTCTGTGTCCTCTTGTGCCATACTTGAGCGCTCTAGAGAAATGGGGTAGCGCTCCCGACGGGTTACGATCACTTCTATGCAAAATCTGTTCCATTCTAACTCTTGGTCTACGTGCATGTACTCCCTATGTCTCGAAATTCGCGCCCACATCCCTAGATTTCCTGCAAATTATGCTCAACACCCAAAAACACCACGTGCATATATCAAATGGAAAATAAAGCCCAAAACGTACGTCTAACATGCTAAACCACCCTACTTAGGCGCTCAAAAGCAAGCTTTCCACGCGCCTATCACATCCCCCAACTTGAGCGTTGCTAGTCTGCTTGACCGAAATCCTAGACCTAAATTAATGGGTTGCTGTGGACGGCCCACCGAGATTGTACGAAAAGATTGTGATTGTTAGAGTCGCCACCCGGATTTGAGGTCCGAACCCGAGAAACCAATAAAAAATATGATTTGTTTGCCCATTTGAAAAAGATTTCACTGATCATGGCGGAACCAAAGATTTCTCGGATTCGGGGGTTTGGTTACGAGAGGGGAAGGGTTTTACGGCACCCCTCTCACCCGGTCCGTGAACCGGTCTCTACTCAACATTTTGTGGGATTTTGGAAATGTTTGAAATTTGATTTTAAACACGAAATAGGGGATACGGGAATGGCAAACACGTAAATGAATATTAAAACACAAACTAAGTGATGGTGGATGCTTGTGTGAAGTGTACAATGCGATTACAGAATGATATAAACAAGGAAAATGACAATGAAGGAGAAAAATAGAACTTAAAACACCATTTTGAACAAAATTATTTATCTTTCCGACACTATTTGCATGTTTTGGAGGGTTTTGATATAGAAATGAGAAAAACACAAAACTACAAAGTTATAGCCCTTCAAATTATCTACGTTTTGATATATAATACGTTGAAAACGGAGTTCGGAGTAAAAAGTTATAGCTGAAACACTATGACTGCCTATCTGTTGGGGTTTGATCGCTCAAGGTGAAGGCCTTGAGCGCTCAAGCCCTTCCCAGATCGCCAAATTCTGCTATTTTATGATACTTTTCAGAACTTGTAGGCTCATTTCAAGTATGAGGAACTTGAATGAGCCCACTGGTCTCCCTCAGCAAGACCAAAATAGTGATTTTTACATGATTTTCTACCTTTTCGGCTATGATCAAGGCTTGAACTTGTGGTTTGATGAATGGATGGGTAGTGGCTGTATTTATGGGCTATAGATGAAGTATTTTGGTCAGAGGAGTGTAAGTGTAGGGTTGATTGAGTGATTGATTGAGTGGATGATGGAGGATTTGAGCTTAAAATGGTGATTTTGGCTTGGATGAGGTGGGTTTTGATGGAAGAGCTAGGTTTGGACGAAATTGATGGAGTGTATGGGCTGTAAATGGCTTGTTAGAGTGAGAGAGGGGCTGTTGAAGTTGGTTTCTCAAAGACCCATGTGTTGTAGGCCTTAATGATGAGATTTTTGGGTGTTTTGGAGGTTGAAGATGATGGAGGGTGGTGGCTACGGAGGAGAGAAAGGCTAAAACGTGATTGAAGTGATGAGAGAGAGTGGAGAGGGCTGATAAAGGGTGTGAGAGTGTAAGAGATCAGCCAAAGGGGGTTTATATAGAGAGAGAAATGGGAGGGAAATGGGTTTAATTTTTGAATTGGGTTTGGGGGGTGATTGAGGAGATGTTCAAGGGTCTAGGAAGTGTATTTAGGCAGTAGAAAACATAGGTAGACGCTCCTCTTGCAGTAGAATATCATGATTAGATGCTCTGCAGAAAACTGATCTGGCTCGGAGTTGAGCGCTCAAAGCCATGGGCTTGAGCGCTCAAGGCTGTTCCTCAAAAGGTAAAACTTTGCGGGGCCGCCCCGGGTGCTACCGAACTCCGTTTCATGCGTGGTTTGAAGCGTTTGAAAGCTTGTCGAGTGTACTTTCTAACCCAAGTAGTTTGAACCCAAGATAATTTGTACATTCAAGTATGTGACCATTTTACCCTCAGAAGGTCGGGAAAATAAGTCATTTTGGTAAAACGGACACATCTCCCTCATTTCAATATGGATTGAGACGTATTATATATCAATAAAGAGGGTTTTGAATGTAATAGAAGATGGTGTAGGCTTGGGTTTGTTTTGAAATGGTTTATGATGGTTTGAAGGGCATTTTGGTAATTTTGCTTGGTTTAAGGTTGTTCTAGGAGGGTTTAGAATGGTTTAGGGTGGTTCGGTGAGTTCAAGCCTTGTTCTTAGCCTCGAGGTATGCATGATTGGTCTATTTCATCATCGGGAATGCTCGAGTGCATCCTGGGTTCCAAATCGGGGTGTCTACAGTTGCCCCAAGCGTAGGGCTGAGACCGGTGTAGCATAATACCCGGTAAGACCGGAATCGAATCCACAGAGACGGCGGAGAGTGTTTAACTAAAAACTCGGGTTGTGAACTTTGAAACGGCTCTTAGGTAGCCACCCTTTGTGGTTTTATGAAATTAATTAATTAACTACTGAACTAATTTAACTGTTCGAATGCAAATTAATAAGGAGAGCGCAGCTGTGGGAACCCAGCGTCCACGCCTGGCCTAAACAATACTTACTCGGGCCACAATTAATCCTTTTTACTGATTTTAGAATACGAGAAAGAATTTCTAACGAATGCGCACCACCTGTCACCAGATTCCGTGCGCACTCGAATTCCGGTAATGCTTGGGTTGTTCGTTAGAGAAGTTCCTAGTTCCCAAAATTGCATGAAAATTGATTTAATTCGACCCCGAGGTGAAATATTGTTTAGACTCAACGTGGGCGCCCTCGCCCCGCAGCCGCACTCGATGCGACTACTCACTCATGCTTACGCAATAAGCGAAGAGAACCCTAGATTGAAACATGCTTCTGAATACGAAATAAACAAAAGATACGAATTAAACAAGTACCAAAGAATAACTTTATTAAAGAACAGGAATTAATAACGAGTTACCGAATGCGAGTAATTGAACAAAGCTTGAAACTTGAAAGGAAAATCTCCAAAGGAGAAAGTCGGCTCCTCCAACGGAAGAAGACAAAACAAAGTAAAGTTGGGAACCCTAATTCGACCTCAAAAGAGGTATTATGTCTTTCCCGAAGCCCAAACACGTG
>CAWLAL010000129.1:0-15912 GCA_963854785.1 Vaccinium vitis-idaea | reverse complement strand
TATTTGTTGGTTGGTTCTGCTAAAGTTTCTACCTTTTTAAATTCTCTCTCCCTTTTTTTTTTTTTTGAACATTGGAGTTTTTTATTTTAAAACTTTGGGGATGGCTGGTAATGTGAATCCTGTACTGCGATTGCTTAAATGGGTATGCTGCAATTTCAGGACTATGAAAGCTTTAAAAGTAGAGAGGAGGAGTACTGTGCCTTTTGATATTGTTCATATTGTACAAACCGGTTGTGTACCATTTTCAGGCCAAAAAATAAAGCACTTCCGTGTTTCAATTTTTTGGTACCAATTTAAAATGTTTTGGAAGGACATAAACTATGGTATGGAGGGGGTATGATTGAAGAGATGAAACACCTTCCATGATGTTTAAAACGATAGGAGGCCTGAGAAATGATGTTGAATTGGCAGGGCCAGCCCTGAAATTCTCGAGGCCTAAGACGAATTTGTAAATTTGGGCCCTATATCTTCTTTTTAGAAAATAAAAATAAAACTAACCTCAAAATGTTTGTTACTTGGTACTATATATATATATATATATATATATATATATATATATATATATATATTTTTCATGATTCATCTATTATTTCGAATAAAACTAGTTTTTGGTCATATTATTTTTTGCACCAACAAAAAAAATATCCCTTTGAAAGTGTGAGTTTGTGAAAGGGGAAAAAATAATGTTATGGAGAAGGAAAATGAGAGACCCAAGAATTGAACCATGTACCTCTTTGATGGAAAAACTTAACTTTCCCACTAGGCTAACTAGCTCATTTATTATATAAGTTATAGATTCAGTATATACTTTGTACCTAGGTGTACCTATTCGGGGCCCTAATTTTGGGCCAAAGTTCGGGGTCCTAAGTCAGCGGCCTTACACGCCTTAGCTCAGGGCCGGCCCTGTGAATTGGTGAAGGTGGTGTGAATTCTTTTAAGATGACCAAAAAAATGAGATTGAGTTGCTGAATCAGCTCTGACCATAGTCTGCGAATTTCTCTCGCCAAAAGGTCAACACCAAAGAGAGATGACCTAGTCAAAATGCTTCACTTCTGCAACAAGTCTGCAAGGGATAATGGAACATCGAGATTCAAGACTGACCAAAAAGTCCAGTTGGGGATGGACCAAAGTCTCTGGGAACCAATTATATGAGATAGACGTAAATAAAATAGTGTTACGGAAGCTTGTAAAATGAAGATTAAGCATGTAGCTTATGACCGATATATTTGATGCAATTTTGAATTGTGAAACCTTAGATTCATAAATGAAGCATTGGACCCTATAGGGAGCCAGGTTCTTCCATATGTAAGCAAAATCAGAGGTTGGGATAATGGAAGATGAATAAGCTAAATCATAGAGTGATTTGGCTTGTTCTTCATGGTAGAGTCAAAACCGCAGGCTATCTATTTAATCTTGGCATCATTCATAGTGTGGAGGAATCCTTGTGCAAATTCTGTTCAATGCACATTGAAACCTTAGACCACCTATTTTTGCACTGTGTCCCTGTTTGGATTCTGTGGACCAAGGTCTTATCTTGGTGGGGAGTTAGTTGGGCAACTCCATCCTCTGCCAAAAACCTCATCACTTGGTGGAAGGCCTGGAAACTTAAGAAATTCAAGAGGAAGATTTGGGATCTCATTCCAATGGCTGTTATTTGGACTATATGAAAACTAAGAAATGATTGTGTCTTCGATAAGGCTATCACAGATTGGGACAAATCCACTGATCTCGTGATGATCAGAGTTGCTTTGTGGGCAAAAGGCGATGCTGGATTTAGAGACTTCTCTGTTAATGACTTCTTGTTCAGGCTTAGGAGCATCTTGGATTCTCTTTAAGCAGCTATTTCTATCCTTATGCTCTACTTTCATTTATTGTGATCATTTTCGTTGTTTTGTTTTGCTCTGTTGGCATCTTGCCAACTTCCGGGTTGTTTTGGGAGTTCTAGTGAGGCTTTGTTCCTCCTAGTTGTGTTGTCTCCCTTTCTTCCCTTTTAATCTTCGTAATTTTTCAAGGATTAATAAAAAAAATCGCCGTTCAAAAAAAAATTTTGAATTGTGAAAGACTTATTTTCATGCAGGTTTTATAAGATTGCTATTTTTTAGTATGTCATTGCAGTAACTTTTTATATTTACAACTTGTCTAGTAACTGTGCTATTCATTAATCATTGGAATAAATGAAGTAATGAGCAATTGTAATTATATTAAAATCTTGAGATTAATCTGTTCCGGATTAATATCTCTTGTTCATTGTCAGTTGAGTAGTGCTTCTCCAGCTGGGTTTTTGAGCTGTGAATTTCTAGTGCAACCCAACATCTTAAAATTACTTGATTTCTGTCATTTGCAGTATATTTCTTCTAAATTCAGTTATAATTCCAACACTACAATGGATATTACCCGATCAATGGCCACAGAATGGAGAACCTTGCCCAATTGATGGTATTTCAAAACTTTATTCCTTCTTACGTCTTGGACTCCTACAACTCTTTTATGTGAGTACTCAATTTATTTATTTTTTTCAATTTTTAATCTACTCTCTAAAATGTTTTTTATATTGTTAAGCATGGGAAATTGATTTGTACTGGTTTTAGTGACTGACTATTTAACTATCTTTTGCTGGGATACTTGTGGATAGTATAAGTTTGTCATTGTGCTATGGAAATCTTGTAGGGTTGTTAAAGCATGAGCATGCACGAGAAGTTATGCAAGCCATATGCATGTGGTAGAATGTGCTTCCTGGCTTCTCATGTTGGAGGATTGTTGTCTGTTGATATCTAGTCTAATATGTGCAATTCTGAGAAATGTGAAAGTTTTCCTTTGTTTGCAAGTGGATTTGAATGCAAGGTTTTGGATATTATCCTTTTTAGGCCTGTAGTTATATTTCGATTTAATAGCTTAGGTGTAGTAAGCAACATAGCAACGAGAGGCATGGATACTTTTGAGAGACTTATTATGTTCAAATCTAATGCAACCAGGTGAATGTAGTTGTTCTCGATCTATCTTATGGAGAATTCTGGTGTAACTGTTATTCATTTGTCAATTATGAGTGACATGTCAGCGAAGATACAGCAATGAGGTTGTGAAACTTGGAGTCTTAAGCACCTATAGTGGTTTCTACTGTGGAACAAACAATAAGATGTTTGTACCGACGTTTTCATCTCTCATCGGTTGCTACTACCTTGATAGATCATGCTAGGAACTCTGAAGCTGAACTTTCTTGTATATTGTGAAAGGAATCTTGAACAACTATACTAGTTACAAGAGGGCTCAGCTATATGATGAGTTTCTGCATAAAAGGTTGAAAGGCAGTTGCTTTATAATACTGAAATTGGTTACAAATGATGTGATTCTTTTCTAAATTCGGCAATGTCCGATGTACCTGCATTTGGTTGATGTTTTCCTTTATGTACTTGCATCTATCTTGTAGTGGTTGATCAGTATTGGCTGAAATGGTTAGAGAATTACTTTATGAGTTTCTTTCAATGGGTACCATTTTATTTCTGTGTTGAGTCCTGTTTTAGTGTTCACTTAAGTACTTTTTCATCTTCTAGATACCAGTTTCACTTTGATTGGTTCTGATTAGATCATTTGATAAATCTGTACAGGTATTGTGGTTCTATCCATTGTATGTCTTCAGCTTTATTCTGAGCACCATGTGGTACTGCACTTTCTTTTTGCTTTACTTTTGTCGTAGTTACTTTGTATAGGTCATAAACTTGCCAGATCTATGGTAAAGCAAAGACTAGAAGGGATCTTACCAAAAAAAAAAAAGACTAGAAGGGATGGTTTCTGCATCTTTATAGTATTTGTTTTTGACTTTTTTCCATGGGGGTTCCAGTGTCATATCTAATTGACCATTCACCCTTGGATAGTGGTTGACCTTGTTTGTTTTGTTAGCTAAACTGTCCTAAAATCGTGTTCACTAATCAAGTGTGAAAAACCAAGGCATTTGTTTGGCTGTTGGGTGATGTGAACACAATGCAATGAGTGTAGCAAGTTTTACTCTATCAAATAGTATGATAAGAGTAGGATAATGGCTAGCAAGGTGTAATTTTGGTTTAAAAGGAACTGACTCTGTATAAAGTTGAAAAACAAAACATGAAGTAGTAGAAAAAGCTGGGAACAGCCGCACCACATTCATATCGTTACTAAATTGTAAATTGGAATCCTGGGAAATGGGAATCATGCCTAGGATTTGGAAGAGGTGCATTGGCCTTGTTCGTTTAGTAGTTTTAGATTAGTTTAGTTTTGGAGATAAGGGTAATGAGTGGAGAGCTAGGAAGCACAGGTACTGGTACGGGATACGGGTACGGTACGGGTATTGGTACGGAATACGGCAATAACCCAAAAAAGTATGGTACGGGTACGGCGATTTTTTCATGTATATCTTTTGACAATTTTGGTATGATTCATTAGATATAATAAGTATAACATATGTTATAGATAGAAGCAAGATAACAAAAACTAATTGCACTTGAACTTGAACCCATACCACTTGATGGACTCATCTTCCTATGAAATAAAGTGCAATAACCTAATTTTCCTGCATGCAACTATCATCGGTTTCAAGATGGTGAGCAAAATCAAGCTCTAGATCTGAGTCATGGTCTCGAGTTTATGACTTTATCGCATTGAGTTATTGCATATTAAGCCTAGCAGTTTGAGTTTTCTTTTCATGCAAAATCCCTAAAGTTTTGAAAACTTTATGAATAGGCCCAAAAGTACCCAAAAAAGTACCCAACGAAGTACCCACAAACTCAAAAGTACCCGGTACGTTTTTGGAGTACCCGGTACGTATTTTGAAGTACCCATGAAGTACCGGTACGGGTACTTTGGGGTTTTAGAAGTACCCATGCTTCATAGGTGGAGAGAGATAGAGAGAGAAATGAGCGTAATGATTACAAAACAAAACTAAAACTAAACTAAAACCATGTAACGAACAAGGCCATTGTTTTTTTAGTTTGCTGACGACATCCTTATTTAGGTGGGGAATGCTGGATTACCTTATCAAGTTAATACTTTTTTAATTCCAGTTCTTTGAATTTGAAAGAACCTCTTATTCCAGGTACAATGATATTGCTAAGTTTGGATTTCTTGCGATTGGGAAACAAGGGCCAACCCCTACAGAAATGCCGGGTCAACAGGAGGTACCAAGCTCATCTAATGCAACTCAGACAGATAAACGTACTGACGTTGGGGGGTAAATTTCCCAATTGGACTATTTGATGGTTTATGAAAGGATAGATTACTGCCAAATAGGCATTGCATCTCAATACAAGGCCTATGTGTTGTAAACGTATATTACATGTGTGACATTTCCTTACTGTAAAGCTATTTTCCCCCAGGGTCGTGATTGGAATAGCCGAACAGGTTTATTCAGTCATCCTCTTGACTATCTTCTTTCTAGAGGTGAAATAGATCTCTTCATGTTTTCTTTTTGATCGGCAATAGATTTATTTATTTATTTTTTTTTTCATGAGTTGGAACATTCGTTTTTTAAGTCATTCTTTTTGGTTGCCATCTCACATACACTGTTCTTTTACGGGCTTTTGCAGGTTTATGTTATAGGGTTGATACCTTACGTGGGGAAGCCCCTGAATTTCTTACTTATTTCCTGGATGTATGCTTACTACTGCTTTGAGTACGTGGTGAATTCGCTATTATTTGTTTGGTTATGTGTTACCTGGACCTGGTATTAGGTAGATTGTAGTTTATTGACATCGTATAATTTCTAGGTACAAATGGAATTTCTCTGGACTGAGTTTGGACAAAAGGCTTGATTTCTTTGAATCCAACTGGGCTTTCTTTGCTGGTTTTGGTAAGTTTTCTACTTTTCTTTCTCACCAGAGTTGATGGATACCCAGTTAGTTACAGTTGACCTCACCATTGTTTGCTGAAGCTGCTTGAAACTCGAGCAAGATACATGCACACGTGCATTTGTCTGCTGACTTTAATTAGGGGGTTGTGATAGTAAGCTAATACAATTATGTGTTTTATGACTTCTCAGGGAACCCCTGTGTTCTTCCTTTATTCTTTTGCTCTCCTCTTGTAAGCTACGGGGTCATGGCTATACTCTTTCCATTGGTATTTCTCTCTCTCGTGTCTGTTTTACCATTGTTGATTATTCGCATATTATCTTGATATCATTGATTTTCTTTGGTGCTTCCTGTTTTTACTCTAACTTCCTCATATACACATCCCTGATAGATTCAATTCACAGTTTGATTCTTGTATATTGTTGCTGGAAGGACATGATCTCATACTAAACTTGTACTTTGTCAAAGCGTCAAACTCAAAACTAATTAGCTATGAGTGGAGAGGCCGCCCGGGCTCATATACTAGCTTTGGAGGTTATAATTAATCAATGTGGGACATGCTCTAACACTCCCCTGCACGTGCGAACCCTGACCCGTATGATTCAACACGTAAGACAACTATCAACCATCAACGACAAACAAAGGGGAACCAACCATCAACAACATAGAGTCGTACTCAAAAGCCTCTGAAAGCCTAGCTCTCGTATCATGTCAAAGCATCAACTCAAAACCAATTGGCTATGAGTGCAGAGGCCGCTGAGCTCATATACTAGCTTTGGAGGTTATAATTAATCAATGTGGGACAAACTCTAACATACTTGAAGGAAGATGAACTATGAACTGTTGTATAGGTAAATAAGCTATACAACATGTCAGTTTATTAATCATGCATCTTCTTACAATCCAATCTGAGGATATGGTAGGCTTCTGGTGTTAAGATTTGTGAGAAATGTAGAGTAGCTACTCGATTGGTGGGAATATCTCAGTTGCATTATTAGACTTAGGATCACTCTGACTAGTTTTGAATACTTATTTACTAACTTGGTAGTGACATGGAGCAGTGTTTTTGTCAAATCCTGTTTGATCATACTTAGGTTGTTCCCGTTAGGGCCATTTCAATTTATAATTTAGACGAGATTTCTGCGGTACTCAATATAATTGGACTTGTATATGTTAAAATTCCAAAGGGACCTCTTTATGATTAGGACATAGAGATTACGTCCACTCTGTGATTATGTTACTAGGGTACAAGGAAATTAAAAGCCACAACCTCTTCATTCTCTTCCCCACTCTTGGCCCCTGGAAACTATGAAAGCTCAACGGCTGTAAGAGAACACGCATTTCACCTCCAAACTAAGATAGCCCAGTACTCTCTCATCAGCAGGCATGGATAAACACATTTTTCGCCGTTCACTATCCTGCTACACAGCACCAATTTACAATAACGTGTTTTCGCGGAATCCAATTATGAATAACAAGGATTTTACCATGTGCTGCACACTAGACGAGAATGATCAAATGATTCTTCCTGAGTACATTTGGATCTAGATTACCTCCATTTTGTGAATCTTTCCCTGCCCCAATAATTGCTTTCCAATATGATTTCTCAAAAAGTCCCATCAACTGAATCATCTCTTGTTCTTGCTACTTTCAACATAAAATAACCCACTAATTTACCCCTTTCAGCTGTACGAAAATATCCCACATGATTGAATCTTTTATAGAAGGCCAGTGCCATGTGATATAGTCAACTTTAAAGAGGCCCAATCCTCACAATTGCAGCCTATTAGATTTTTGACCACCAACTCTTCTAAAAGCTTAAACTATTAGAGAGAGGGTCAATTTTATTATCGGTTAATTGTTCTAGGGTCCAGAAGTGGGGACTTATTGGGCATTTAGTCCATGTTAAAGTTTTACAAGGTCTAAGGTCCATGAATTTTTATTTATTTATTTTAGAATTTAGGCATTTTTAAAGGGTACCCTAGTGTTTAGGTTTTAGGGTGCACTTTCCTATTATAGGGTTTTAGTGGTTTAGGCACTTTCATAGGGTACCCTAGGATTTAGGCACTTTCATAGGGTACCCTAGGGTTTTAGGTACTTCATAGGGTACCCTAGGGTTTAGGTTTTAGGTACTTCATAGGGTACCCTAGGGTTTAGGTTTTAGGGTGCACTTTCCTATTATAGGGTTTTAGTGGTTTAGGCATTTTCATAGGGTACTCTAGGGTTTTAGGCACTTTCGTAGGGTACAAACTTTTTTTTGGTAATGTAAAAAAAAAAAAAAAAAAAAGATGCCAGCTTTAGGACTGGATAGGTTATATAAACTTGTTTGGTGGATTAACAGAGTTACAAATTCTTTGCCTAGGACTTTTGAACAAGTCGCCCTTTTATTATTTATATTCTCAAGTCTCAACACGCCCCTCATTTACGTTACTAGATAAAATTTGGACCAATTTATCAATCCAGTAGTCACTTTTTCATTTTAGTTCCTTATTTTTTGGACACTGCATCAGCCTCTCTATTATTATGTTACTAGTAAGAAATTAATTTCGATCATTATACTATTTTACGTATATGGAGCCAATGTAAACCGGACACGCAACATGATAAATCCTAACAAAAATCGATAGTGTCGTTGAGAAAATCATTCATGAGAAAAATTGCGTTGATTGGATATCGATAGGTATCAAACATCATATTGTAAAATAATATTTTTGTTTAAGTACCTATATAGATGTTTGATGAAGATAATTTTTTTCATGCATGAACTTCTTGACAAGCCCTACAAAAATGATCGGTTCAGATCATCCCCTTATGATCTCAGTGCATGTTTAAAAATGATTTTGTAAAAAAGATGGTTGAAGAAATAAGTAAGGTGGCTTGACAGCTAGTGAATAATACCTCGCCCAATCCAGTGAGGTACTGCGGCAAAGTTGGGAAATAGTTAAAATGCCTACGGCTTCCTTGAGTCTCCTGGAGCATATGTTTTGAGTTTTTCCTAGCTATTTTGACTAAGCAAGCAATTCCCCTCTGGTACTTGCTATGAGCGGCTAAACAATTGTAAATTTTTTTAATCATTAGGTAGACGGTGAGGTTCGAATACAGGATCTATTGCTTGCTCTGATTAGATTGTTAACCACTAACTCATCTAAAAACTTAAGCTATATTTGAACATGACCATTGTTTGAAGCTTCTCGATACTACCATTTATGGTGCTCATAAACACTTCTCCCTAGCCATTTCGTTAAAAAGTGCTTTCTTATAATTTGCGAACCTTTTAATGCCCAAACCACTTCCCTAATTGGAGTGCGAACTGAATTTTAATTCCATCAAATGTACTTAAATAGTTGAAGTTTTCTCCAATTTCTGTACACAAAAAATCCCCTCAATACTTTTTATTGAACTTTCTCATTAAGCTATATACTCTTGGCACATGCTGAAAATTTGTTGATGGTGTAGGCCGAAGAGTATGATTCTGCCAATTGTTGAGGAGTATTTTATTGCTAGTCACATGTCACAGCCTTACGATCTGGCAGTCAACCATTTGATCACAAGCATTCTCTAACTTTATATTCTAGACGACTGACTTTTCAGTCATTCTTTCACACTTTTTTTCAAAATTCCATTGATGTGCTTTCCTCCCATAGTTGGTACCTTTTGATTCTTGTCTTTCCTAATCCTTCAACTTTTATCATATTCTTCTTTCTTTTCTCATCTTGCAACAGCTTTTTAAGCTTTGAGAAAGTTGCCATGTGCTTCTACATGCTTGTGAAAATTGTATTGACAGTTGTATACTTGTATATTGTAGTTTGTTCTGACAGCAGCAGGCTCACATGCTGACAAGCTCATTACTTCTCGAAGAAGAAAATGGAAGGGTGCAAGTTTGGGACGGCTTCCAATATTTTGTGCCGCAGATTATATGTCGTAAGCTCTAACTCTGCATCTCTTGGCTTAAAGATTTAACTTTTGGAGCTTTTTGGTATTATCGTTTATAGAGTTAGAACGCTTTTCAATCATTTTAAATTTAATCTGGTAAAATTTAACCAAGCTCATTGTGGTGCATCAAAATTTGCTTCATTTTGAATATTTTTCTGTTTACGCTGTCAAGAAATAGCAGCAGAAACAGTTTTATGGTCATTTATTCTCACAATTGTTGTTGTTGAGAACATTGGAATCCTCCTTATAGTCTTCATGGCAAAGAGGTAGCCGCACTCATAGATTGGGTAATGTTTACAAGGGCTTTAAGTATCTAAGTGGTTAGAGGTACTGTCAACTGTGTGCATGTTTGTCTGCTTACATGGAGGTAATCAGAGAGGGTTGACAAGAACTCCTAAAGACGTGGGCTGCTGGTTGCATGTCTCTGACGTTGACTGTATTCCGCCTCATGGAGGAGGACCTTTGATGAGACTAATTTTGCAATTAACCTAGTGTCTCCACTCTCCAGTGTGGACAGTTAACGATAGATTTACTTGGAAGTGTTCGGCACCCTATGAAATCATGTCAAACACGGTGATAAAGTCAATAGACACGCTAGTATGTGCAATGATACGGAGGCATCCCCAATCATCATTTACAATAACACAAAGTTGAGACCAATTTTTATTTGCTCGACGAAGGTTGAGACAATTTATTGCAGTCAAATATGGTTTTTAGCTACAATACTTGAGAAAAATCATTACCCTATTTAATGCTTTTGAGATCTTTGGGCTCACTCGGAACTCAATTCAAAACACATGAATTGACTTGATTTCTCAAGAGTTCGAAGCAGTGCAATTGGTGGTTGGTGCTGATGGTGATCTTTTTTGTTTGATTGACCACTAATGCTGCTTCTCTTGATTCATGGCCTTCTTCTTCTCACGCAGGATGCGCGTCGTGTCTTTCTTCCCCATGAACCCTCGCGACCCAATTGAAGTTCAGAAGGCACTCTGAGAGTAAACAACTCGATGTGGCACACGACACACGAAAGGTCAATGCGTAAGTCGAGAGTTGAAATGTCTTCTCTGCATTCCGTTGAAATGTGCTTAGTTTTTTATTTCCTATTTCAGAATCACTCTGCCGTTGATGGACGATAGATACTTCTTGTACATATTATTCATGTAGACTGGTGATTTATGGAGCAGGTAACCTGTGGTGTTTTATCAGAATTGGTGATTTGGGAAGCTCTGCTTCATGTTATACGTATCGAATGTAGCCGGTCAAGGCAAAAGTAAAGTAGCAGCTGTAATAATGTACTAGCAGTATGTATGTAGGAAACACCAGTGGCTAAACCTTGTTGGTTTTTTATTTTATTTTTTTATCTTTTGTTTGTGAAGAAAACTAAGCATTTATTGTGTACAGGACATGGAAATCATCATTTCTGGGCATTGAAGGCTTAAGGGTGTTCGCTTATCTGCTCAATATAAATATTATATGATCACATGCTTATCGGTATTCAATTACGCTATTTTTATATATGTGATGATTAACATTATGTTTTGTGAATTGAGCAACTCGAATCATGATAACGACATTATCTAACGTTTTGGGGGATCTATTTTAAGAAAGTTCACAACAAAAGCTATAAACTCGATGACGCGGGGAAACTCTCTCAACCTTAAAACCGCGGTGTTGTCGGGGTGCTCTTGAAGAAGCTTCACACCAATCAAAACTTTAATTGCCTCTTTGTTTCGTAATTTACCAACACAAAAGTCATGAGTTCTTCGGTGGTACGGTACTTAAAATCACAACACTCTGGAGCACCAAATGTTAGTGTTGCACATAATCATTTCTCCTTAAAACCCCATTGATTGGGCCACGTGAGGCGCGTGGTGGAAGAATTTATTCTCCTTGTACACGTTATCTGTCTCCATTGATTGGTGCACGTGAAGCGCGTGGGTAGGAGGAATTTATTCCATATACAAATTGCATGGTCTCTGTACTCAAAAATTGATGTGCGAACAACTACTAAACGCGTAGAATATTAATAATCGCTCTTTTATTAAATCAGAGCGTCTAGATCAGTTTACTCGCATTTTAATTAGTCATTTGAGAAATTAATCTCACTGACCATTTACAGGGAACATAATTAAATTCGGGACAAAACCTGTATGGACCGACCATAGCACGTGGTATACAAATCATTTTTTTATATCAATTGTTAGCGCACACATTTTTACATCTGCGGTTAGCACAATTCTTTTTTCTTTTTTTTTAAATTAAAAAAACATGCAAAAAGTGTTAGTTGTTAATATGTTATCAAAATTCTTAAATTAGAGTAAAATGCTAATGCTCGTATTACATCTCAAATCATCTATCAGTCGGGAGCTAATGTATTTCATAGTTGTAAACTTATATATTTCTCTAAATGATGTGACTCTTAGTTGTATTAGGATCCGCATCCATCTGTAACATACCTCGGGTGAGTTTTCAAACAGTTCGATTTTGGCGGATTAGTTGATCTGATTGGCACTCCTAAGTGGGCCACGGGCACGGCCCCACTCAATTTTGAACAACTTCGTTAATATCCTTATGTATTTTAAATGACGCCCAATAAATTTAGAATGACATTCAAATTATATTACTCTAAATTCTCATGTTTTCGATATTTGTGAGGCTATTTCTCAAAGTTATAAATTTTCACGTCCTGATTTTGAGCAAACACACTCCTTTCCATTAATCATAAGGTGAATTTATACATATAGTCATGAAGTCTTCTATAGGTACCGACCGTGGTGCACCGACCACGAATCGACTGCGTCGGGGACGCCGATGTGGGTTCCAACCGATTGATCCGAGCCGTTCATCCTTCTCAAAATCAAATTCCGAGTGGGCCCAAGTGGGAATTGAGGCAATCGGACGGCTGTCTGATCTCGATCCAAAATCACGCCCATTTCATTAAAAAATTTGGAATGAAATGGGGGTGATTTTGGATCGAGTTCATACAACCATCCGATTGCCTCGATTCTCACTTGAGCCCACTCGGAATTTGATTTTGAGAAGGATGAACGGTTCAGATCGATCGGTTGTGACCCACAACGGTGTCCCCAACGCCGTCAGTACGTGGTTGGTGCACCACGGTCGGTCCCCCTTGTTTTACCGTATAGTCATCCATGTGTTCCACTCATTTAGATTTTTGGGCTGTTTTAATTGATGAGCATGGCTTGTCTGGTAAAGCGTAAAAAACCGAAAAACCAAAAATCCACTAATTTACACTGATGTAAATATCTGAATCCGTTCCTCTATATACATGTTTTTTTTTTTTGAACAAGGCAAGTCAATTCATTTCACAGCCATAAAGGCAAAGGATTTCATCTCAAAATACAGGACTGAACCAAAACTACCAAAATTTAGACGCGAGCAACTGTAACAGCGCACCGGCTCACAGGCCCAAAAGACACGTACTGTCAAGGCAGACCAACACAAGGTCGGCGTAGAGTCCGTCATCGATTTAGTAGTAGAGAATCCCGAAAACGGACACCCAGCTCAACCCATTAGCAAAACTATACAGATGAAATCAACAAAAGCACCCGTAAGGGGCAATAAATCCCACAATGGGGATAGCGAAAACAAAAATACAGAAGAAAAAAAACAAACTAAACAACACATCAAAACCCAAATGGACTGAGTTGCCCAGATCCCCTTACCGAGTTGAGCCGAGTCAATCCTCTGTATACATGTGAGCTTCTCCCTCCGTCCCAATTTCTTGGGCCTTCTTTCCATTTTGGGATGTCCCAAAATATTTGTCCCACTTCTAAAAACATCCATCAAAACTGGATCACTTTCCAATTTTACCCTTAAAAAGTATTTTTCTCATCTTAATTGGCTAGTCTATTATCTTTTATTTTATAACGGTTTTTATGATTTTGAAAATTTTGTATAATAAAACTAATTGTTATCTATCAAACAAAATCTATATTGAATATATTTTGACTTTCATATAATAAATTAGCCTCACAAATTTGGTCACAGTAATATTGACTGGATTTAGGGGCAAAATAGAAAATTCAATACAAAGTTTTCATACCCCTTAAAAACCCACTTCCCCAAAAGGGGCAAACAAATTGGGACGGAGGGAGTATAAAATACTCCTACTTTTACCTCCCGTGACCACCAGGCCCAAAACAGGCAATGAGCACATATTCTGTCCTTTTCCAAAACAATATGATCTCAAGTCTCACCCAATTTAATCTGGATTGGCTTGGTGGTTAAGATCTAAAATTTAACCGTTTGTTTCTTCGTAAATTTTCAAACTCAGAATTTGTCAGGTGCTGTTAATTTCTTTGGGGGTCACTGCAAACGAAGTTGCGGTTTTTATAGGGGTCCCCACAAATAAGCGGTGAGATTGAATCCTCATGATTAATTGAAGTGCACGTAATCTGACTCGGACACTTGAGTTATCTTAAAGTCTCTCCAATAAGATCTCTACGTTTTGTTTTTAGTATAAAAAAAAATTGGCCAATATAAAAGTCAATTGCATTTTGTATTTTGTTGCAGAAATTGCGGAATAGTGGATTACTTTGAAAGATTCAATGGCGGAAAGTTACATAAAGCATATATTTCGAAGTGTTATAAATTTATTATAATGTGAAAATGGGGCTGGAAATGGAGGCGGCTGAGGTTGACTGATATTAATTATTACAGAAAGTGCCGAAAACACGATTATTAATCAAAACCAAACTTGATACTTTCTTTAAGATAAAAAATATAGGGTAAATTACACTGACCTCCCCTGAGGTTTCTGACTTGTACACTGACCACCCCTACTTTATCTGAAATAGCACTGACCTCCCTTGAGTTTTATATTTTAGTATCAAAAGTACCCTTCAACAGTACCGACGGCGCCGGGGACCCACAAGGGGGTCCCCGGCGCCGTCGGTACTGTTGAAGGGTGCTTTTGATACTAAAATATAAAACTCAGGGGAGGTCAGTGATATTTCAGATAAAGTAGGGGTGGTCAGTGTACAAGTCAGAAACCTCAGGGGAGGTCAGTGTAATTTACCCAAAAATATATTCCATCCGTTCTTTTTTACCGTCAAGTATTCCATTTTGGAAAATTTACATTGTAAAAGTTTGTACATTTTCTATTTTTTCCTTAGTAGATTCCAATGAATCCCGTAAAAAAAATTTGTCTTCAAAAAAGGCAATTATGAGAAAATATAATATTTGAAATATAATGATGAAATCTCCATAAAAAATTAGTTCAGAAAGTTGGATACTTAAAAATAGACAGAGAGAGTATAGTATTTCTGAGCATAATGTTTTGGATTTTTCTTACACCAAATTGAAGATCTCACTAGTTCTTTAAATTGGAGTGAACGAATCTAAAAAACTATATTTACCCAAAAAAAAGAATCTAAAAAACTATGCATGAAAATATATTATTTTTGGCATGTAAAATTGTACAATTTTTGAAAACTGTTGTGAATGTCTTGGTTGGATTCATTACATGCCCTGTGTTGCCCAAAAATTAAATTAAATGACCAAAATGGGATGCAAGTTTTGAATGGACCAATTCTTAAGTGGACCAATTCTTATGTGGATATTTAAAATCATAACAGAGTACTTTTAGCCGTTTAAGTGTAAGCTGACGAGTTAACCTTTTTTTCTTTTTTTTCTGTGGGTGTTACAATTTTTTGAGGGAAACATAAACATATTGCATAATACGCAAACATATAACGATTGATACAACGAAAGAAAATACAACAAGAAGACAGCTACAGTGTTAGAAGCAATCGATCTTTTCCTGGAGAAGGGTGGAAAGTCTGTGGATATTTGGGGTGGTAAGATTGTTCTTGCCGCATGATTGGAACCGAATCTAATGTAGACACTTTCACCATCGTCTCAGGAAGCTCAAAATCTATCATAAAACCGATTAGATTCAAGAGCCAAAACCCAGATCCGGCTTCTCATAGTTGGGCCTCCACGGTTAAAAAATGATGGAGAGAATGAGAGATCTCTCTTGGGTAAGAGAGTGGGAGATCTCTCTCCGGGTAAGAGAGAGCTCTCTTGAACTCACTCATCCTTTCATAATATGTGGATATTCTCCTTAAATCTATTAACCTTTTTTTTCATCTTATCTTTAGTACGGGTTTGCTTTTCAATGAATACCAAAATTTAGTGAGCA